>JARKHS020015433.1:0-157002 GCA_030143305.2 Amblyomma americanum | reverse complement strand
AAATTCGGACCGCCTCCGAGATGAGTTCACGTGACAGAGCCACTTCCGCCATTTGGCGAAAGCGGTGGGAGGGCTCGGCGTCCCTTATGCGTAAACAGATGAAAGTATAGGCTTTTGACGCAGTGAGCAGTTGTAGAGTCCTTGCTGTGTTGTGATTTACGGCTGCCGCGCTGTGTGAGGCAAAATGTCCAAGAGACGCCGCATAACTGCGCCAGGAACGCGGTCTGCGTTGCTGTCGCATGACAACCGCAATTCCAGTAGCAGGTCGGACGAAGACGACAGTCCTCTCCACAAGGCGATGCTCGAAAAATGAGCGTCCCGTGGGGCGGAGAGCCGGGGTAGCGATGTATACAGGCGAAGGGGCGACCGCGATGCAAACTGTGTGCGGCCACGTGCGGCTAAAGGTAATCAAGGGACCATACGTGCGGCTACTGTTGACATCAGCAGCGGCGCTGCGTCGTGGTTCCGGAAGTTAGGTCCTCGTGCTTCCTCCGCTTCCGCTCTAAAACCGCGCTGACCATTCGGCTTGACGTGTCTCGCTATGCGCTCAGAGGAAGAGCGACTTCCACTCTACCAAATCCTATCCAGATCACGGGAGCGACCAATCGAAGACACCATTATTGTCTAGAAAACATGGTCATAAAGGAAATCACCCGTAGAAAAAGCAAACCCTGCACACCTTTCGTGTTTCTTAACGATGTTTTCAAGCATTGTTGGCTGCATTTATTTTTTTTCATTGATTTTACTTTTTGATGTTAGATGGCACTGGGATCGCAGGTTCTCGATGGCCGCGCCTTTGGGTTCCAAAGCTCTCGGACGGGTGGTTGCGCGTCCAGGGCTCTTACTGACAAAGGCGCAACATATGTGCCGTGCAGCTACAATCCTTACTCCTTTGTATATAATTAAGGACCTGATTCGGGCATTCCGGCGTCGGTGTGACAGGGGTTTTAGTCAGCTGGATCTGTAAAAAAAGCAACGCCTCCTTAAAAGCGTCTTTATTATAGAGAGTTCCTCCTCGGAAACCGCCAGAAACTTGAGAGCGCATCTGGCAATTTCTATTAACCAAATGCCAGTGTCAATTATTAACAGAAAATATGCCCGCCAGCTCCTATCAAAAAGTGCTTTATGCAATATAATAAAATTTATTTGGCATAGTGAGTTGGCATTTAAAACAATCCATGAAATTTTCGGTGCGGGATGGCGTGCGATTCTCACTAACATCTCTTAGGAATGAGTTACGATAGAGAGCAGTCAGCTATGAAGTGATTTTTTATTACTACAAAGTGTTTTTTTATAGCAGTGTAATGAGGTTGGAACATGCGGCCTTCACGACAAAGAAAGGAACTTGTAGGGGGGGGGGGGGGGGTGCTTTGGTTCCCCTGAAACATTACGAGTCGATACGTGTCGAAATGATGCGAGTCGTCATCCGTGCATGGGTGTGACCTTGTGAGCCAAAGCAAGTCAAGCGTTCTACTTCTTAGTCTCCTCTCCATATCCCTTCTCTGTTTCCTTTCTTTGCTTATTCCACACTTCTGTGTTGCAAATCACCTAGTTATGATCGCAGTTTCATGCGTGCATTGCTTTTGCTTACGCCTAGCCGCGTGGATTGTCGAAGTGTCGCAATGAACACTGCCCCTGTAATATTTCCTTCTTTTATAGTTTACTTTTTTGTTAACAGCAGAGAGTTAGGTTGGCGGATGAGATTAAGAAGTTGGCAGACATAGGGTGGGCGCAGCTGGCAAAGGACAGGGTTAATTGGCGAGACATGGGAGAGGCCTTTGCCCTGCAGTGGGTGCAGTCAAGCTGATGATGATGATAAACAGCTACGCACCCCGACTTGCTACACTGATTTGATCTGCGAAAATTCCTTTCGCAGCTGTAGGTTTTATCTGTATTGCATTCCAGACGTCAAGAAAAAATCCCAATGGAGTGTCAGCATTTGCAGTTTAATACCCGAGGGAAGCTTTCATCATCATCAGCCTTACTGCACCCGCTGTAGTGAGAAGGCCTCTCCAATTTCTCTCGAATTAACCCTGCACTTTGCCACCTGCAGCAACCGTATGCGCGCAAACTTCGTATTCTCAAACCGTCCACATAACTTTCTGCCACCCCATGCTACGCTCTCCTTCTCTAGGAATCCACTCCGTTACCCTTAAAGACCAGAGGCTGTCCTGCCTTCGTATTACATGCCCTTCCCTAGCCATTTCTTCCTCTTGATTTCGACTAGGATGCCATTAACCCGCGTTTGTATCCTCACGCACTCTGTCCGCTTCCGATTTCTTAAAGTTACGCCAATCATTTTTCTTCACATGTCTCGCTTCGTTGTCGCTAACCTAAGGTGGACCCTTTTCGTTAGACTCCACGTTTCTTGCGCATAGATGAGTACAGGTAAGATACACTGAAGCTTGCATTGACATCACAATAAGAGAACCTCTTCATTATCTTCTACCTGTCCCTTTTAAAGGGGTTGCTTGCACCTGCTACTTAACATGTCTACGCTATATACCACACGCACTGTGAAAGAAAATCTTGAAGAACTTGCCGTGCTGACGTCGACTTCCTGTCCCCAAGGTGCCGGGTGAAATGCGATTTCAAATTCTTGGGGAAGCAAAAAGTCATTACTGGACCAGTTGTCATCCATAGTAGAGGGACAATAAGCAGACAGTTATTGACGACTATAGAGTAATGTAGGAAAACGATATCCTCAGGGACAGCCTCAACGGTTGCACTCGCCTGCTAGTCACACCCCAGGCCCGTCGCAGGCGTTGCGCAATCCGGCAGATAAATTCAGCCTAATTAAGCTTTCGGTGTGTTGTGCTCTTCTACACCCGATATACTTTTCCTAGATTCATAAAATGCTGCAGAAGGAGGCCAATGGTTTGATGGAAATAAAGCACTACCACACACTTCACAGGTGCAACGATGCTTTACTAAGAGAATAAAACAAAAGGTGGTTCTTGAGCCCCACCTTTTTACCAATCCAATTCTCCAAACGCTAATAAAAACATATCGAAATCTTGCGCCAAACATGTTCTCAACACCTAGCTGCTTCCTCTTTCTCATCCTTCAAGTCGAATGAGTTCTAACAAGGCGGAAGTTATGTTTACCCCAATGCAAGCACCTTCGGTTAACGACGGAGAAAATAGCCTCCCGTGGTGCCCCTAATGAGCGTCCTATCGGTAACTTTCTTGCGTAACAGCAACTTAAGGGCTGCGAACTGGGAGCGAGAAATCAGAACCATTGAAAAACGTCAGAACAAAGATTCTCGCATTAGCATGTCTACAGCGTTAAAATAGGAAGTCAGCGCTGCGTCAGGAAAAGCATGGAAGAGCAACATTCCTAGAATAAACTTACTATCTTCGATGACAACTGAGCGATGGCGAACCGCCTCATATACTTCTAAGTTCATTGTCAATATAAATAGAAAGCAAAATGCAGGAAACTGCAGCATGGTCAGTATGAGCTTGAATCCAGTCCGGGAAAATAAAACTGATGTGCAGTTAGCTGGCGCAGTTGCACTGCAGGAAAGAAAAAATCGTGTGAATAGTGAACGCAGTGCAACAACCAGAAATTCATAAGCACAGCAGGAATTGAAAATATCAAAAAGAAAAGATGAAACGAGCAATAAAATTGAACTTTCCCTTTTTTTGCGGGAAGGAATCTGCACTCGCGATAATTTGGACGGTTGTTACAGCACTTAGAAGAACGTTAAAAAAATGCTGGAGGGAGCAAGCCTAGGACATTTGATTATCATCTCCGCTGCTCTACAAAATGAGCTGAAGTGAGAATATTTTGTTCTATATTGGCATGAACGAAAGCTTACTGAACAAAAGACTTCCCTTGATACTGCTACGCAGTGCATCACCGAAACACCGCCACAGATGTTAGACATCCTGTCATATATCAAATGCCGCGTGAACGGTGCTCGAAAAGTGAAAGGCGCATCAGAAATAAATGACAGCGGTTTAACCCCGAATAGTAAGCCGCTATTTTTTCTTGCTTCTAGAATAATTTTTTTATGTTTTCGAAGTGGTGCGGCTGAAATTTGGAGGTCGTCATTGAATCAAGCATATTCTGATTAGAATGTATTGAACTTGGTGCAAATCCGAGAAGGTAAAATATCGGGTATAGAGTGGGCCGAATTATGAAGTAGCCAGAGTCAGATTTGGAGGGTACCATCCTATTAAGCACATTCAATTTAGTCTGGATATCGATTTTGGCCGAAATCCAAATGAGTCGAATTTTGCAGGGGGCGTGGAGGGGGGCAAATCTGGAAATCACAAAGTCCAAAGTGGAAGGTAGCCATCCTGATGGCCCTAGTCAAATTAGCCTGGATATCGAGTTGGTGAAAATTCAAGGTCAAAATCTGGGTTAGGAGTTAGCCAATGTTGATAATTACCAGTGCCAAATTTTGGGACCCCATTGCATAGGCCATAGTCAAAGTATGCTTGAGCACCTGGCTTAAGGCTCTTGCTATAAATCGCTAAGTCCAAATGGCATTTGAAAGTATCATGAACATATAAACTGAACCTCTGGACGCTATCCTTAAAGCTCGCGCACTAGACAGGAATAAAATACTCAGTTCCAAAAATTTCAGCATTTTTATTTTACCCAGCAAAGCATTCACCTCTCCCGCATTTTAAACAACCACCAAGAGTGCTATACGGGCGCACTAGGAACCCCAAGAACATTTTAGTTAAATCCAAAACAACGCTAAATACTCACCCCCACCACGGCTGTCAATCTTGTCGAAAACCCCGCTGCAAGGATTCCTGTCATATGCTGACACGAAGCATTGCAAAAGGTACCTTCTCTGAGTTAACCTTCAGATTTAAACAAACTAAATTTCAGACAGTGCAAAAGTGGCCTACGTGCTCAACTGCGCTGTGTGCGGCAGCAGTACATTGGCAACACAGAAAAGTGGTTAAGGTTCGATTGAACAACCGCAAGGCCCACATTCACGCTCTGACAAACCTTCCCTTTTCTAAGCACCTATGTCTGCCACAGCATACATTCGAATGCATCCGTGTCGTCCTCCTCCAGTCGGGTTTTCAAACAAGCCGCCAAAGAGTACAAAGAGTCATATTTAATAGAGAAACCTCGGACATTAAACCATGGCATCGATTAAAATTTGCGCAATTTTGCATCCATCAAAAACCTATACAACTTAGAGTCGAAAGAAGCTCCCATTTGTTATTTTTTCTTTTATCGTGCTCACCCTCTACCCCTTCCCCTCCTACCTTTCTCTCCCTTGGTTCTCTTTTCCTCCCTCCCTGTCCTTCTGCCCTCTTCTCATAATTGTCAGCGGTGGGATGCGCGGCGGAGACCGCCCTCTGACGAACGGCTACTGGTTGCTCTGAGCAGCGCCTCTTTGTGTGATCGGGTTTCTGCACGGCGTCTGGACAGCCGCTTTCCCGCCGCTGATGCGACACGCCTCCGCCATAACGGCCACTGGTTTCTCTTGAGCAGTGCGAAATGACGCGGTCATGACAGCTTACCGTAAATTACATTCCAACAGTCCTCAACACCAGCACCACTGGGGAGCCGGCCATGCTGAGTGCGCTCTTGTGTTACCTTTCAGTTTATTCCTGTGTTTTTCTTTCTGTTTGTGTTTTTTTCATTATTTTCTTCCATGTGTTTGAACTTCTCGCTCCCGCCGAAGGAAATCGTTTTTGCTTGCGTCTTCTCCGCGAAAACTCACCCCTGTCCGTCTCCGCCACATGTTTGTTACATCTGTTTTTAACTCATTTCTTTTACAAGCCTGCTCGTTTCCCCTTAATAGACGGCGGCATTCTTGTCTTCTACTTCGAGACGTGCGTGCGTGTGTTTTTCTCCCGAAGAGGATACAGCTGGTTCCTCCTTACCCTCAACATGCAGTACTGCAAATACGCCGATCTCTGTGGTCATACAACTTTAACCTTGATGTAGGATGGTCTGTCGTCCGAAACCGGGGTGGTTAAGGGTGGGTGGGTGGGGGGGAAGGAAACAGCCGACAAAAAAAGAGAATCGATGACAACTGGGAAAGGCGATCGCCTAAGGTAAAGGCAGGAGTTCGGAAGGAGCGATGGACAGAAAATAAGGGGCGGACGAAATTTCCATTCCTCACCACCTCGTGGCTTTCTTAGGAAGACAGGGGATAACCTTGGAAGTTTATTAAAACGAAAGCCTTTAGTGCCTCATACTCACGGCGTCCGGTCACGCAATAGCTGTCAATCAAATGACGTCATCAACCAAAACCGAATATAGCCAAGACCTTAGCCAGTAGCCAATAGCCAACATTAGCCAGTAGCCAAGTTACTAGTAGCCAGTAGTCACAATTGCGGCGGTCGCGCACTGCACGTGCGCCTAGAATGAGCTACTGTCGCGTGATCTATTTCGCCGACAGACGCTTCTTGGCAGTCTACGCAGCCGGATGCCTCCTAAGCGTGCTCCCGTTTCCCAGTCAACGCAGTGCGAGTGCGCAGTTGCACGCAAAGTGGCGCAAAAAGGCTTTCTTCTTGCGCGCCTTAGGTCGTCGAAGTGCCGTTGAATTTTTTCCCGTTAGAAATACACATTTTGAGAACGGAAAAATATCAGGAAAAAGCTGCAGAAGCAGCTGAAAAACCCTGAAAACCGCTGCGGCATTGAGGTGTTGCTCATTACCGCATTTTGGCGACAAGAATGAAGTGCCAGACACCTGCACTGCGGGGAAAAACATTCAAGAGAAACGGGTTGGGATGGGTGTGAGGAGGAATGCCAGGGACATCTAAAAAATACTGTACAAGACTTTGCAAACTGTTATTCAGGTAAGGGCGGCGGGAGCACTACAGAGGAAAAATATGACTTGAGAAAAAACCCCGTTTCTAATCAATGCTCAAAAGAGCACTCCGTAGAAACAAGAAAAGAGACTATGCTAACACCAAATCCAACACAAGAAACGGAAAGAAGTGAATCACAAGTACAATGTGCCGGAAGACAAGTGGAACAGGAGGACTATTTAGGGTAAGACAAATGTAATTGTCCGCCGTGCATGAGCACGCACGAAAAAACATGGCAGTTAATAAATATATTAAGATCATAGGGACATAAGAGGAAAAATACAAGAAAACGAGGGCGAAAAACAACACTGACAGCCTCGTGACAATGCGATATACAAACGGGCGAAAAACATCACTGTCATGATGACGCAGCTAGCGTACGTCGTGGTAAAGCGTGAGGAGTGCCACCGAGGCGGAGAAGAGGAATAATGCGCCAACAAAGGGGAAAAGCATCAAAACGGCGCCGATCGCGAGTTTACGGTTAATCGGCCAGAGAAAGTGAGGAATGTCTTGTTTTGTAGCTAGAGCTGCACTGGGCTACCAGTCTAGGATTTTGCGCGGCCGGGAGAGGACAGTTGTAGGCATGCGCCGTTACCATGACAACCGGAGAGGAGCAGCAGGTGCGGCGTGCGCTTCGCCGTCGCCGCCGCTGCGCGCCCGACGTCTAACGGATGAGCAGTTGTCCGCATGCGCCGGTACCAAGGTAACCAGAGAAACCCAAAGGTGCACCTCGCCGCACGCTGCTCTATCACCCGAACCGCGCGTCGCATGCGCAGTATTGCGCATAAAAGGCGGAGATGTAATGGGCGGCTGCGTCAACGTTTGATAAAACGTTACAGAGAAGGAGAGGCCTGCAGCTGCGAAATGACGGAATAGAAAAGAGATTAACTCTTCCGATCCTGTGGTTTTCGCCTGGCACTTGGCTACACAACAGAGAATGAGCGTCAGAAGGCGAAAAGAGCAGCGGAGACGCCCGGACAGAGAGAGGGAAGCTTGCCAAACAAAGATGCGAGACTGGAGAGCGTAATAGACGGCGCATAGCCGCCGAGATGGAGCCTATAATTCTCATTGTTTAATGTGCGGTGACCACAACAAGCTCAACCAGAGAAACGTACCTCTCGCTGCGTATATCCTGTCATAGCCGAGCCAAGACAGTGCCAATTTTTTTCTAAGTCGGTCGATCCACAGCACTAGAAGACGAGAAGAGGGCTCGGGTGAACCGCCGTTGTATATGTTTTTTTATCCTTCTTGTTTGCTTGCCACAACGGCTAACAGTGACGCCTGGGTTTTGAATTGTATTTGTCTCTTCTCCTTGTGGTATGTTGTAGTTTGCCTTATCTGCTTACAGTGAGGCGCGTGTTTTAAATTGTGTACTTTTTTGCGTTGTGACATCTTACGTCAGAATTATGGCGGGAAAGTCAGCTGCTGTCGAAAGAGTAAGTTTTCGCGGGAGAATAGTCTATTGGCTGAGGATGCAGTTTTGGTGGGGATGCAACAAAATGGGCGCGCGCGAAGGAGAGCGCAGGACGTTTGGTGTGGGGCAGCCGACAGGTCGGTCATGTGCGGCCGGTGGTGGTCCTGGGGCCGCGGAGTTGGAGACGCGAGTTCGTTGAGCGGCGGCCGGAGTGGTTGGCAGTGTGGTGGCCGGCGGTTGTACGGAGTTGGCGGGCCGAAATCTTTCGGCACATGTAGACCAGTTGTGCACATGTTGCAATAAACAACTTCTTGAGGAAAGCCTACGAAGTGTCTAACCATCAGAAGACTTGCACACCTGTATGCGCTCACCAGTCGCGAAGTACATCCCCACGGCCACTCAGCAGACCTTCCCGCTACCGCTGCACGTCAACATCTGGATAAGAACAGCCTCTACGAGAGAGGGAAAAAATTCCTGACTGGCGCAGCCGACAGGATCAGAGACAAGGGACCGCTGCTTTGCGATGGTAATGAGGAAGGCAGAGGCAAGGCAGCTTGAGAAACCGTCGAACTAGTCAGCTCGGATGGAACGTTTGCCTTCGTTGGCGAAGATAAGTGAAAAAAACGGACATTAAGAAAACTGAACGACTGCTCAAGAACAAGAGACAGAAGACGGATCTTCACCTATAGTCACTAATCGTCGCAGTTTCGACACCGGATGTAGGGACGAATCTTGGACACCAGCAGATCAACGGAGGGAGGGCTTAATTTCGACAGGACATCATAGTGTGGCGGCATTGCATACCAGGACTCAGGACTGGTGGCGTGCGCGAACGAAATTCATTGTGAGCGAACTCCGGAACTAGGCCTGATTGACAATCTTGGAAGCGAAGGAGGCCAAAAAAAAACGTTGAGCGAACATCGCTTTCTCGCTTTGTTGCTTTATGCTTACGAGGGGAAAAGTGCGCTACTCTCGCCAGAGCTGGATGATAGCACGACTGCGGGAACGAGCGAGAAGAGTACTGAAAAGGACCAGCCTAGACCCAAAATGCAAACAGATAGAAAAATTGAGAAGATCAACCTACAGAGGGCTAAAATTGAATTCGAGACAGAGAAATTACGCAGACAGGGCACAGCTGATCTTTCAGAAGGGAAATAAGTAGTAAAATACTCCGCAATACTTAGAAGTGTGCTACCTGGAATGCCAAAATACGAGTCGCTTATTCCGTGGTGTTTGATTCTGTTAAGATGCTATTTCACTCATTCAAATTGCCGGAAAATGCGCAATCCACCACCCTGATTCCTTGCCGTAGTGACCGCATGCAATCGATGGCGATGCAAAGCAGGAAAAAAGAAATACGTGAGTATAAACAGCTAAAGGAGGTAATTTTGACGGAGTTGCGACTAAGCCATGCGTAATACAAAAGAATGTCACGGCTAAGAAAGGAGGGCAGGAATCATGGCCTCCGTTTGGCTACAGACTGCACAGTTAATAATCATATTATATAAGCAGTAGAAAAGTGACCAAGCTGGAGGAACTGGTGGAGCTGCTAGTGGTTGATGAACTGAATGAGATCCTGTCTTATAGAGACAACTCTTAAGGAAAACAAAAACTGGCTGAAGATCGATGGACTTACAGAGAATTCGAGGCTGTGGAGAGCAGTCGAGGGAAGTCTTCGGCAGCAAGCGTTCTGCGCATGTATACGGCCAGTGGTGAAGGACGCAGAAGAGAGGACTTGGCTGGGGCTTTGCAATTCCACAGGCAAGAACAGATGGAGGTGAACTATGCGGCATTTAAAGCACATAAAACGACACGCCAGTGTTATTGTTGTGGCCGACCAGCTCACATAGCTAGTGAGTGACAGGAAACTGAAAAAGAATCCGAAACAGAGAGTTATATGTTCGCAACATTACTATAGAGGGGCATTCTGCCGGCAGGGAATCGGAGCAGGGTAGGAAAAAAGACACTGCGTCACCACACTGTTACCAGTCTGTCTTTTTAGGGCATATGGCCCGAGAACGCGCAGACACAGGGGCTAGGAAGATACCGCAAGAGTGGTAGAAGTGAATGCTCACAGCGGCTGAAATTTAGTGCCAGAAGGGGAGTCAAAGGTGGGCCCTCAGTGGGCGGAGACACTAAAGCTGGGCGATCTTTCCGTTTGTTCGGGGCGAATCAGTCATCTTGGCACGAGTGGATTCCGGCGCTGATATCAAAGTGGTCAAGAAGTCCCCGCTGTAGCAGGAAACGATAGATCCGTGAGTGAAAGTCTCTTTGAAGGCAGCCTACGGTCAGCAGACTGAGGCTAAGCTCACGTGTGTGCCACTAAGGATACATGAGGAAGGGGGGGGGGGGCTCACACGTTTCGATCTTGTGCGCAGTGATAGAGAAGTTGTCGAGCGAAATTGACTGCTTCTTAACAGTGAAAGACTATAATGAACTGGTCAAGCAGAAGGGTCTACTGAGCATAGAGCATGAGAGCAGCGATGTTCGAGGCTCGCCTCAGTGGATTATTTTTGTTGCTTATCTTTCTATTTGCATTCATGCTCCTTGTATAATTTACTCAAACGATCTATGCGAATGTGTGGCGTACGGTGCGATGAGTAGAAGTATACCTCGCTTTCATGTACTTGCATGCCGTGACTAGTGAAATTCGTGACAAACATCAACAGTAAATGCGTTTAATGCGAGCGGCAAGGAAAAAAAATGGCTGTCGTTTAGCTCAGGTTAAATAAGGAGTGACGCGATAGCTACAGCTGGCCGAGTGGAACTCGCCCAGTCGAATTCCAAAGTCAGTCTTTCGCCGCTGCGTTTATTGTTGTTGCCTCTAATACGATGACAAAAATCTGTTTCGCTGGGAGTTCCTTCTTTATCTTCGTCCCTGGACGTAGTTTCACTCCTCTCCTCCGCCACTCAGTTACGCCGGCGCGCTGCGCCACCGAGAGCTGCTCCGAACCACGTGACCAACCACGTGACCAGCCACGGCGCCGCCACGCTGAAAGCTCTCAATTCTAGCGTAGTGTAGGCACGCGGCCCGCACACCAGCTGCGTGCTCTGACCTCACTCGGCGCATGCGCGGGCGGCGTATGCTCCGCCGTCGGCGCAGCGGCGCGCATACTAGCTGCTTGCTATGACGTCATTCTGCGCATCCGCACAGTTGGCGGAGCGGTGGTGCCACGGCTCCGCGTGCAGCCACGCTGACCTCGTGAAGTGAATGGCGTAGTGTAGATATCGCTGCAAAATAACAAGTGACGTCGGAAGCAGTGCTTGCAATACTTTCTGCCATCCGTTCTGTCAGCCTCTACTAACAGCATGTCTGTATACATATTTGTTACGCTATGAAGGGTCTAGCCATGATAGCCGGCTTACTGTTTTGTTGATGCCGCTCTGGACTTAAATTTGCAAATCAGGTATTACATCTATCGCGGTCATAATGTGTTTTGAACCACGTTTCTAGTACAATAGCTGTAAATCTATCGAGTAGATGCCAGAGGCTATATATGCGTTTGAAAGTGAGAGATTTGGCTGGTGTCCGCACATGTGATCTCTGCTTGTTGATGAGAATTCTGAACAGTAAAAATGTTGGCCCCACGTACTGGGCTTTACAGGTGCCACATTCCAGGAGGTAGACAACATTGGCGCTGTCGCATGATAAGTTACCTTTTATCTGAAATGAAAGGATGACGCTGTGGTTCTGGCACTAGTAGTTGTTGACAGCATCCCCACAGAGTTTACACCTAGGTTTATTGCGTGGCCCAGAACCTCTGAAGTTAGGGTTGGCGACTGTAGACGTTGCTATCATATCACGGATGTTCCTTGCACGCCCATACACAACGCATGGAAACCCGCTGCGGTGGCTCAGTGGCTATGACGCACGGCTGCTGACCCGAAAAACGCGGATTCGATCCCTGCGGCGGCAGTCGAATCTTCCTGGAGGCAAAGTTATAGAGACCCGTGTACTGCGCAATGCCAGTGCACGTTAAAGAACCCCAGGTGGTCGAAATTTCCGGAGCCCTTCACTACACCGTCCCTCATAGCCTGAGTCGCTTTGTGACGTTAAACCCCTTACAGCCAAACCAAACAACGCGTGGATTTGCAGGGATCACTTTTTCATCCATTCACTCTGTGGTGCAAAGGATGTTGTGGTGTATTTTAAGAACTTCGTGAACACTGGGTATTGATTCTGAATATGTAAGGACCAGATTTTCTTGAGAGTCCGGGCACGGCTGCTTTTTCACAGCTCGCGGCTGTCATGCATTTTAGCTTACTTTATTGAATCGTGGATGATAGACAAGGGGTGTTGCTGCCGTGCTAGGGCCCCACGAGGTTGCTCGCAGTTATATTCAATGCCGCCTTCTTTGGAGAAAATCCTGCGGAAGCGTAGATATTGACTGTAAGCGATTGAGGTTTTACAATGTTGATTCTGACTGTTCTGGTAGTGTAAGTACTAGTGTCGGTTGGCGGGTTTTCTGTAAACAGCTGTCTCAAGTTTTGGTTCCATTGATGGTCACCTGGACATCAAGAAAATTCATTGTCGAGGCAGAATATTGCCACAGTATTAGCCAATTACTGGCGCCGCCATGCGGTGAGACAGCACCCGCTGGTCCTTTTTGTCTTTCCCGGATCGTGGGTTCGTTCGCTGTGTGTGTCTGCCTGGCTAGTCATAATGTGCCCTTCTGCCCTTTCTGTCGGATTTTGAAGACATTTGGTGCAGTGCTGGGTAATTTCCCAATGCACGAAGAGCTTCCGGGAGCCTAAGACGACGCCCAGCTACACTCCGTGGACACGACACCTGTCCACAATTCATGCCGCCGCTTGCGAGGCTTATATCCTGAGTTTCGACACCTGGCGGCACGACCCCGCGCATTGACGTCAACTGCGGCAAGTCAGACCACCGAGAATGCCGTCAGTTCCCCGCCGCTTCTTCATGCGCCTAGTACTCCTGCGTCGTTTCATGACAACAAGTTCGAAGACTTGGAAGACTGGTTGGCCAGCTACAACCGATTCACTGCGTTTCACCTGTGGGACGAGGACCGCTAGCTACGCACTGCCAATTTTGCCCTGGAAGATTCCGCCGAGACGTGGTTTAAAAACCACGAGTCCGCTATCCTGACCTGGCCAGACTTCCGGCGACAGTTGCTCAAAACCTTCGGCTGCAACGAACAGAAGAAGCGAGCCGAAGTTGCCCGGCAGTCCCGAGCGCAGCGGCCAAATGAGAGCGCCGCCATGTTCGTAGAAGACATGAAGCGGCTCTTCAACCACGCAGATCCTACCGTGTCTGAAACGAAGAAGGTGCGTCATCTTATGCGAGGAGTGAAAGAGCAGCTTTTCGTAGGACTTGTGCGCGGCCCTCCAAGCACTGTGGTTGAATTTGCTCGGGAGGCGACGGGCATGGAGCGCGCCTTGCAGCAGAGGTTCGTGCACTACGGCCGTCTCGCGAACATAACTGCTATGGACGCCAACATGCCGCTGCTTGGAACCGAGAGTGAGGCCCTCCGTGAGCTTGTCAGGAGCATTGTGCGCGAGGAGCTGGAGAAGCTTCACTTTGTCGAGCAACACACGGGTGTCGGAGCCATCTCGGACGTTATTCGCGACTAAGTCCGTCGAGCGGTGCACCAATGACCTGTCCCCAGCCGCTGCCTGAGCCGTATGTCATGGCGTACAGTGAAGCGTTGCGCAGCGCTGCGCCAGCACCACCGCCGTATTACAGCCCTGCTCCTTCTGCACCGCATCAACGCTTTTCGACTTCGCCTGACCTCACCAACGCATGACCATCCCTCAGCAATGCACACGTGTGGCGCACATCGAACAGCCGGCCCCTCTGCTTCCACTGCGGTGAAGCCGGCCACATATTGCGCCACTGCCCATATCATCGGATGGGCCGGCGAGAGTTTTCACCAGACGCACCCCGGCTACGCTATGGGGAACGACCCCGTGACATCGAGCAGTACCTGTCGGCCAGCGTCCCTCCTGCGCCTTCGCCACAGCGCCCGTACAGGTCGCCGTCTCCCCGTCGGTTCTCTTCCCCAGGTCGCCAGCCGTCCATCCGGCAGTGACGTAGTCCACGCCGGCAAAACTGAAGACGGCGATCTCTGGGGGTAGGGTCGCCGTTGCTGCGCAATATGAGCAAAATCATCCGCTCGCCGACTTGACCCTTCAACCCGATCTTCCACCTGCTCCGACCACCTTCCGACGCCCAGAACAGCCTCTGCTCGACGCCCCATTTCTACGAACACCTCTATCCTCCACTCTGGAACCTTCTACTACGCGCGTTCCAGAAAATGAGACTGTTTCAGTCGAAATACCGGTCCTCGCTGACAACCACCATGTGACTGCCCTCGTGGATGCCAGCGCAGATTTCTCAGTTATGAGTCGTGGTGTTGCTACCCTTTTGCGAAAAGTGCTGACACCCTGGCACGGAGCACAAATTCGGACCGCTGGCGGTCACGTGGTGATGCCGCTCGGCGTCTGCACCACTAGAATTGACATTCGCGGTATCATCTTCACTAGTTGCTTCGCTGTGCTGGGTGAGTGCTCCGAAGACCTGATCCTCGGTCTCGATTTTCTTCGCAAAAATGGGGCTGTCATCGACCTCCGCGAACTCGTGGTGTCATTCTCCACCCCATGCACTGTAGCCGACGACAGTGCGCCAAAAAGACCCGTTTTTCGCGTGTCCAACGACCACGTCACTCTACCACCGCGTGCCAGATTATTTTTTACGGTGGACTGCGACAACCCCCGCGCGTCTAACGGCATCGCAGAAGCAAACTTGTCTTTAATGCTGAGCCAGCAAGTTTCCTTCGCACGGGGTGCCGTTACCTTGCAGAAACAGCGACATGAGCTTCTAGTTACGAACTTTAGCGTCGAATACCGCCACTTGGCGAAAAATATAGCCATCGCCTATTTCGATGAAATTAGCGAGCCCGCCACCCACTGCGCGTTGTCAACGTCAAAGGACAACTCTCCAGGACGACCTAGTCGAACAGTTAAGGCTGACGTGAACCCTGCTTTGAACACTGATCAGCATCGCTGCATGCAAACCATCCTTGACTCTTTTCATGACTGCTTTACGACCGCCTGTAAGGTCAGGCAAACGTCCATAACGAAACATTGCATCATAGTTGATGACAGTGAGAGGCCTATTCGTCAACACCCCTATCAAGTGTGGACGAGAGAACGTGAAGCGATATGGCTGCATGTGAACAAAATGCTCCGGGTGTATGTCATACAACCGTCTACAACCCACGGGCTTTGCGCGTCGTGCTGGTCGCCACGAAGGACGGGACACTGAGATTTTGTGTCGACTATCGAAGATTTAACAAAATTACCAAACGGGACGTTTACCCGTCACCTCGAATCGATGATTCATTCGAACGGCTGCGTCATGCCCGTTACTTTTCTTCTCTTGACCTCCGCAGTGGGTACTGGTAGATTGAGGTAGATGAACGGGACCGTGAGAAGACAGCGTTCGTTACTCCTGACGGGTTGTACGAGTTCAAGGTGCTCCCCTTCGGCTTGCGTTCCGCTCCTGTCACCTTTCAAAGAAATATGGGCTCTGTCCTCGTTGGCCTAAAATGGCAGTCCTGCCTCGTCTACCTTGATGATATTATTTTTTCTGGCACCTACGACGAGCATCTAATGCGCTTGAGTGCAGTACTGGAGGCCATACGATCTGCCGGCCTCTCGCTCAAACCAGAGAAATTCCACTTTGCGTTCCAACGGCTGAAGTTCTTGGGCCATGTCGTGAGCGCTGAAGGTGTTAGCCCGGACCTTGACAAGACAGCTGCCTTCTCGGCGTTACCGGCCCCCACTGATAAGCGTGCTGTGCGCCGTTTTTCGGGTCTCTGCGAATATTACCGACGTTTTGTGCGAGACTTCTCCCGACTAGCCGAGCCTCTAACTCGCTTGACAAAGGGCTGATCAACCTTTCATCTGGGCCCAAGAACCGCAGACGGCCTTCGACGACCTTAAAAACCGCCTGCCAACTACACCCATTCTCGGCCATTTCGACGAGGAGGCGGATACGGAACTACACACCGATGCTAGCAACATTGGTCTGGTTGCCGTCCTCGTTCAGTGGTAAGATGTTGTTCAGCGCGTGATTGCTTATGCAAGCCACACTCTGTCGCGGTCTGAAGCGAATTATTCTACCACCGAAAACGAGTGTCTTGGTGTCGTTTGGGCGGTAACGAATATCCGCCCATACTTTTATGGTCGCACACTTCGTGTAGTGAGCGATCACCACCCGCTTTGTTGGCTCGCGAACCTTAAAGACCCATCGGGCAGGCTGGCGCGTAGGAGTCTTCACTTCAAAGAATTCGATGTTAACATCGTGTACAAGTCTGGCAACAAACACAGCGACGCAGACTGCCTGTCCCGTGCTCCTCTCCCGTACACCATTGCTGACACGGAAGACGATCCAGCTTTTCTTGGCGCTTTAACCACGTCCGTTCTTGCTCGACAACAGCGAGATGATGCCGATCTACAACCCCTCATAAAGTATCTCTAAGGCCGCACCTCGTCGCCGCCCCGGTTATTCACACGCGGACCATCGTCGTCCTGCCTGCGGGGTTGCATCCTATACAAGAGAAACCATGGTCCCACCGACCGTCCGTACCTGCTCGTGGTCTCAATGGTGCTTCGAGGCGAAGTTCTGCACGCATGCCACGACGACCTTTCTTCCGGCCTCCTCGGCTTTTCTCGCACGTTGGCGTGGATACGGCAGAAATATTACCGGCCCCGGCTTGCTACAGTTGTCCAGCACTGCGTTAAGTCTTGCCGTGAGTGCCAACGTCGGATTACACTACCTGTGAAACCGGCCGGCCTATTTAAGCCCATTGATCTGCCTCGAATCCCTTTCCACCAAACAGGCATGGACTTGCTGGGACCAATTCCGACATCATCATTGCGCAACAGGAAAATTATAGTTGCCACCGACTACCTCAACCGGTATTGTGAGACAAAAGCCCTTCACTGCGACACCGCTGCCGAAATTGCGAACTTTTTCACCTTTAACATTGTCCTTCGTCACGGTGCCCTCGCGGTCGTTTTAACTGGTCGAGGCACGGCTTTTACATCAGCCCTTACTAAGGAAGCTATGCGTCTCAGTGGCACCAGTCACCCTCGAACCACTACCTACCATCCTCAAATCAATGGACTGACTGAGCGACTCAATAAGACCATTGCCGACATGCTTTCCATGTACGTCGACACCGACCATAAGAACTGGGACCAGATCTTGCCTTACGTCCCGTTCGCATATAACACTGCTTTTCAAGAGACGACGCGCTTCACGCCGTTCCGTTTGGTGCATGGTCACGAAGACACGACTATGCTGAACGCAACGTTACTGCCAGACGTTGCACGTCCCTCCATCGCTGGCGCAGAAGAGTTCGTTCGGCACGCAGAAGCCGCCAGCCAGCTAGCTAGGCAACGAACCCGCACCCAGCAGGAAAGCGACGCTCAACGTTACAACCTTCATCACCGGGCGGTGCTTTACCACTCTGCGATCAAGTTTCGGTTTGGACCCAAATCCGTCTGCGGGGTCGCTCTGAAAAACCTCTGCGCCGCTACTTCAGTCCCTACGAAGTACTGCGTAAACTTAGTGACGTTAACTACAAAGTGTTTTCGCAGGAGTCTGTTCGCTCCTCCAGGCGTCAGGCTGCATCCGAAATCGTCCACGTTGCCAGGATGAAGCCTTACCACACCCGCTGGGACTTACTCTGCGTAGTCCGGCGCCACAGACTTTATTCCGGATTTCCGTGATTCCGCGGCATCGGGGCGATGCTCTTTCCAAGAGGAGGGGCAATGCCACACTGTTAGTCATTTACTGGCGCCGCCATGCGGACAGCACCCGCTGGTCTTCTTTGTCTTCCCCGGCTCGTGGATTCGTTCGCTGAGTGTGTCTGCCTGGCTAGTCCTGGCGTTCCCTTCTATCCTTTCTGCCGGCTTTCGGTGACAATACGAACAAAAATACGAGGTGTTGGCGTGAGCGCTGTTGAACATAGTTTGTCCTCGCCATGTGTCAAGACCATAAATATTTAATCGATCAACCTTAGTTTAAATGGAGATTTGTTCAGGCATTGCACCTAAAGAACAGGCAATATATTGGCGTAATTTGGCCTAATTTTTGTTCCCATTGACGTTCGGCGTATTTGCACGTAGTAATGGCTATTAAAGTCAAAGATGTTTAACTCAAGTAAAAATTTTAACAGCTCTACAGCCGCGTTGACTTCAACCGGCTGCTTAGATTCTAAGCACTCATAAGCATAGCCTACTTCTTTGATGTCATCAGCATGCGGTATGTTGATGTACCGTGAAGCGACGCCTAAGGTCACATGAATAAAATCATCTGGAAGTCGAAAATTGCGCTGAAAAAAAAATGAGTGGTCTCCTTAACATAAGAAGAATACAAGGGAGGGATATTCCTGATGAGGCTGTCGACATAGCGCGAGAGGTTTTCAGTAACGATTTCAATACCAGAGAGGTTTAGTCTTCCAGGGTTGTTTTTTTTGTGAATTTTTGGGAGATGATAAAAACTTCCTGGATTTCAATGTAACAGAATTAGAGCTTGTGTGATATTGTTGTTAATGTTTTCTTTTTTGCCAGATTTAAAATAAATTATCAAAGCTTTCTGTTATACCCTGGGGGTGATATCAATAGGGAGAGCCTTGTAAATTTACCAATCGCTTAATTGCTTTTGGGCTGCATCAAGGTATTCCTTTTGATCCACAACTGCCGTAGCTCCACCTTTATCCGCTAGTTTCATTAGAATCTCAGATCAACTGCTGAGAACCTCCGGTGGCATCTGGTTGTCTTTTCTTCTCCTTTTATTAATCTCCCTGTAGAGGGCTGACATGCACTTCTAACCTTTAATCCCACCCCTCCCTTTTTTCTGCTGCTAAGAGAAGTCAACTTCGCCGTTCAGGGGCTGCCCACTAGGAGATCGGGTGATGCGCTTGGGATCATTAAGACAGTTCGACCCTCCTACTCCCATGTCCCGCTGCTGAAGAACTTCAGAGACCCCCCGTCGAGAGGCGACGAGACGCGCTCAAAGCAGGGGGCGGCATAGAGAGGGTGGCCTGCTCGCCCGAGCCCCCTATTGTATCCTTTCTGGGAAAGACGTGATTGGTTGGGCCGGGTGGTTTCTCGCCAGGGCTGCTTTACGCCAGATCGGCTAGAAGCGGTAATAGTTGTTGCACAGACAGAGTGCCGCACGCCTACAGATTTTTTGTCTTTTTACACACCAGACGCGGCGCAACCTAGCTACGAACGTTTCTTTCAGAAGTTCGGCAGCTGTTTTCGAGAGGAAACATTCCCAGACGAACCGGGGTCGGACACTCACTCTGGACGGGGACAGATAAAAGGGAGTTGTCGGCGACGGCACGTCTGATTGGTGTTGGATAATAGCGCCAAATCTCGAAAGCCTGAATGTAAACAGTTCTCTAGATCAGGTCTGCGTAAAGAGACGCTGCCGTACAAAGCACATGCCGGCACTCGCTGAAAAGTTACAGGATTGCACTGAAGTCTGCTTGCGAGAGGAAATGCGAAACCCTTTCCCTGGCCCCTCTTTCTCCCTGCATATTTCGTTTTTATATATTCTTTTATTATTATGGTTTTCTTTTAATGTTTTTATTTCTTGTTTTTATAAATCTTCAGTTCTATTTTTGATTCCATTACATATATGTTGCTTATGAACTGTTGCTCAGTGAAGTTTTACATTTCGTTTCAATTACCATGCAGCTTATGGTTGACAGTTAGTGGTAACAACTTTTTGAATGCAATTTTGGATACAATTAGCAAGGAAATTTGCCAGTAGCTGTTATGTAACTGTGGAGGCATTCGCAAACTTGATGCGATGCAAAACCTCTGGCGCTCACACCTAAGGATAGGTGAAGCGGGACCGACAAAGTGAGTCTCAACTTTGTAATGGGAATGTCTAG
Organism: Amblyomma americanum; assembly: GCA_030143305.2. Taxonomy (NCBI): domain Eukaryota; kingdom Metazoa; phylum Arthropoda; class Arachnida; order Ixodida; family Ixodidae; genus Amblyomma; species Amblyomma americanum. Next base: position 136,852 of record JARKHS020015433.1, on the reverse strand, counting down.
GTGCGTCCTGCTCTGATGTGCAAACCTCCGGAAGAGAGTAGGCAATGCTCCAATGTTATTTACTTCTCGAAAAGCCGCGCAAAAGATTTTGGTACTGATTCTACATCTAAATAAGTTAAGATTTAAGACGTTGTTGTTGCTCTCTGTTGGAGTGGCACATACCCACAATGGGGGATTGGCCACCTCCCTAATGAGAGCAAGTCCCAAATTCCGACCCCCTGCAAGAAAAAAGACCTATGTAAACCCGATACTCAGACACATGCACCACGAGTGGTTGAAGTGTTGGAGGAGAGCCAGATTCACAGCACTGGCAAAAAAACTGTCAAAAGATTCGGAAGCAGTATACGTGGACATCGTGGCCTATGCCGAGCCCTCCAGGTTCGCGATTTCTGCGGTCAACAACAAGAGCCAGGGCAATCATTAGGGCTTAAATCTATGCCAAAGACCCTGCGGAAGCGGAAGCATTGGCCATAGCTATCACCATCAGGGCTCACGTCCGACAGGGCAAGTCATCGCACGTCGTGACGGACTCTCAACAAGCATGCAGGGACTACCTTGCTGGAAAACCTCACCGAAGGGCGAGCACCCTATTATGTACACCTTCAAACTCACACAGAATAACATGGACACCTAGTGACGAAGGCCTAGCCGGAAACGAGGTAGGTACTAAAAAAAGAAAAAAAAAACACAAATCATGTGTTGTCAAGAAAAGCGACCTCTTTATCGACCATCAATAAGGAAGGCTGACTGGTGCATTCATCCCGTCTTTTCCGAATGTGATATGCCTCAATGAGCTCCCTTGTCGTCTTATCTCTATGGCGGAATAAAATACGTGTGCACGCGACTAGAGGTCTGCATACTTTCTTATTTTCAATCTTGCATGCTTCGCAGTGCTCTCTTAGATGCGAATAGTTTGAATCTGATAGTGAACGAAGATGCTCCCTAAGTCGAATATTTATACATCGGCCGGTCTGTCCTATATATACCTTTTTACATGAAAGAGGAAGTTCATACACAACTGAACATGCGCACTCTACACACCTTGATCTATGGGAAACCAAACAACAAAATGGGCTAATTCTTGATATATTGTCATGGCGATTCCCTATCATGCGACAAAGCCCCTCCAACTTGTGTGGCGCAGAAAACACCACATTCACGTCAAATCTGCCCGCCACCTTTTTTAGATTATGAGCCGTTTGGTGCATATACGGAATAACAGCAAATTTTTTTCCCGTTCTGTCCAATTTTGTATTCAAGAAATCTTTTCGCACTACCCTCACCAGCTTCTCGCAAGTTGCTGAAATCACCCCCTGTGAAAACCCTGCGGCTTCTAATCTACTTACTTGTAACATCAGACTGTCGGCTATGCAGTGATGGCATGAATTTGTGAGGCTTGAACGTAAGGTAGTCATTGCAATTCCATTCTTTACTAGCTTTGAGTGCCCCGAGGTAAAACTTAACACCGGTTTTTGGGATCGGGGTGAATGCATCCAGCAGATGTGCTCTTCCCTAAAAAACAACTTCAAACTTAAAAACTACAGTGCATTTTCTGACGGCAACTCGAAAGTGAAGGACAGACCTTTACCACATTCTTGAAAAACCTTTAGAATGTCATTCACTCTTGTATTGAAACTGTCCCTGTCTACTAAAACTAAAAAAATCATCAACAAATCTTGAAATATGCATTGCAAGACCCCCAATTTGTTTTTTATTTCCTTGTCTACCTGGGAAAGATAAATGCTGCTTAGGGCTGGAGCAACCTTCGAACCTATGCATATGCCCATTCTTTGAACATATACATCTCCTCGCCATCCCACGTATGTTGATTGCAAATAGAAAGCCAAAATCTCAAGAAAAGCAGACACCGAAATACCGCACCGACTCACAAACCTAGCTTCGTCATTTTCTTCATCTATGCACTTGCGTACCGCTTTTAACATGCCTTTATGCGGATGAGAATAATAAAGGTCTTGTATGTCTATGCTGAAACCGGTACACCTTCCCGGATTTTCTTGCCTTAGGAACTTGACAAGAACATCGGCATTTTTCACAGCAAAAGGATCGTCAACTATCAATCCTGAAATGTGTTCCTGTAGGTCACTAGAGATTAAATACTTCCAAGTGCCGCCTTCGGAAGCTATAGCCCTAAATGGGACATCGATCTTGTGGGTTTTTGCCGAAAAAAATAAGTCCAATTCCGTTCCCTGTGATTTCTGAACCGAGGTGGCTAATGCTTTCAAATTAAACTCATTCAACAATGAAATCACCCGCTCTTTCACAACCACGTGATCTACGTTGACCCGTTTAAAACACTTTTTGACAGCCGCCAAAGCCTTTTCATTGAACATCCCTTCCGGAATCACAACAAAATGCCCTTCCTTATCTGATAACACAAGTCTTAAATCGGCACTGTGGAAATAATCTACGAGGCCACGCAAGTCCTTACTCCGTTTCGGTATGCCCGGTGACACACCCAAAGCGTTGACGCTCTCCTCCAGGAACCTTGGCCGAATTTCATCCTTGACTTTTCTGGAGATACTTCTGGAAATGGCTAGCCTCTCCACCGGTGATAGGATTGGCTCCTGGGAGTACTTCGGTCCGTGTTCAAGGGTCTTACGGTGTTGCGGTGGAAGATGTGCTTCGCCCAGAAGCTGCACTCTTCCAGCTTGCTTTGCAGTCCTTCCTTTCCTTGGAAGGTGAGGAAGGGCGGAAGCCCACAAGAACTCCGTCGTCTGCAGTGAGGTTGCAAACCACTCCCTGTAGACCTTGGTTTGCTGATGTTCTGTTCCCTACCGCCCACATGCCACCCATAAGCACTCCTTCAGATACCGTGCCTGTCGCCAAAGCTCTGAACGAAGAATGCGACAAATACGTCTTGAATGCCCTGGTGACGGCTGTAGAACTCCGCACACGAGCGGCAGATCCGTGGGGCAAAGGCCGCGCTTGAAATGCCACGCAGCAACTCTGGCTCTGCATACACATACTGCATACAACGTGGCGATGTACGCTGGGGAAGACAGGTTTAGGTTGAAACACGTAAAAGAGCCCTGTGCACTAGAAATACACTGTAGTAGAATGGAAAGTTGGGCGAGTTGGTATGCGTTCATTTTGAGTGGAAAAAACAGCGCGAAAGGGACGGAAGACAAAGAAGAAGGAAACCACACGGACGAGCGCTGACTCGCAACTAATTTTTATTCAGAAAAAAACAGACATTTATATTTAAAAAGTCACATGACCTGACGTCACTCGCGCACATGCCCAGAAATACAACAGTCTAAGACTATATCATGAGTCAAGATTAAAACCTTACAACGCGATTTCAGAACTCTGTGATTAATCGAAAAAACACGAGACAGCCAGAAAAAAAAACAAAGGTACTACAAAACAAAGGTACTAAAAAAAAACACAAATCACGTGTTGTCAAGAAAAGCGACCTCTTTATCGACCATCAATAAGGAAGGCTGACTGGTGCATTCATCCCGTCTTTTCCGAATGTGATATGCGTCAATGAGCTCCCTTGTCGTCTTATCTCTATGGCGGAATAAAATACGTGTGCGCGCGACTAGAGGTCTGAATACTTTCTCATTTTCAATCTTGCATGCTTCGCAGTGCTCTCTTAGATGCGAATAGTTTGAATCTGATAGTGAACGAAGATGCTCCCTAAGTCGAATATATGTACATCGGCCGGTCTGTCCTATATATACTTTTTTGCATGAAAGAGGAAGTTCATAAACAACTGAACATGCGCACTCTACACACCTTGATCTATGGGAAACCAAACAACGAAACGGGCTAATTCTTGATATATTGTCATGGCGATTCCCTATCATGCGACAAAGCCCCCCCAACTTGTGTGGCGCAGAAAACACCACATTCACGTCAAATCTGCCCGCCACCTTTTTTAGATTATGAGCCGTTTGGTGCATATACGGAATAACAGCAAATTTTTTTTCCCGTTCTGTCCAATTTTGTATTCAAGAAATCTTTTCGCACTACCCTCACCAGCTTCTCGCAAGTTGCTGAAGTCACCCCCTGTGCAAACCCTGCGGCTTCTAATCTACTTACTTGTAACATCAGACTGTCGGCTATGCAGTGATGGCATGAATTTGTGAGGCTTGAACTGCACTGCCAAATTTGTTGGTGAACCTTTCGACATGTTCGTGCTGATTTGTCTAGAAAGCGATTGGAAAACGCGGATTATGGACCTACATTGTGAGTTTCTTGTTGCTATATAAGGACAATTCGATGAATGACTGTTTATCTAAAGAATTGTTTTCCCAGACTAAATTTCAACCCGAGTGGCAACCCCATCTAGTGCTTTAATTTTCATTGCTCTTTTTATAGTCCGTCATTACCTAGGTTTGTTGTAATATGATGCAGTAGTTGAGTATCCCGTGTGGCGTATTTTCTCATGTTTGGTTGTTTAGGTGCATTGTACTATGTATTGTATTGATTTGCGATAGTCTTCTTCATGATTTGTACATAGTTCATGCACGCAGAACAATTGCTTCACTATGATAAATACAATGTTAAAGAAAAAAATCATTTGTGGCGTAAGCGTTGCATGCCCTCCTGGCATTCAGATGGCCTGTGTTCGAATTGGAACGCCGGCGAAGCCGCCGCGGAGGCTCAGTGGTTATGGCACTCGGCTGCTTGCCTGAAAGACGCGAGTTCGATCCCGGCTGCTGCGGTCGAATTTCGGTGGAGGCGAAATTCTCGATAGCCATGTACTGTGCGATGTCAGTGCGCGTTAGGGAACCCCCGGTAGTCGAAATTTCCGGAGACCTCCACTACGGCGTCCCTCATAGCCGAAGTGGCTTTTTGACGTTAAACCGCCATAAACCAAACCAACCCGAATGCCGGCGAATTTCTTTTTTCGAATGACGTCACGTGAGAGTTAAAACTTCCTGTGAACACAAAGTGAGGGAAACTTCCGGTGAAGGGTATTCTTCGTATGATTGGTGTAATGCTTTCGCAATTAAAGGGAAGATGAGCTGACGCTCTTCTCTGGCATGTTTCGCAAATGTTTTTCTGTTTTGCTAATAGAAACGCGGTAAGCTAAGGATTCACATGAATTCAATCCTCCTGGAATTAGTCTTTTTATCGAAGTCCTCGGGGTAGGGGGGGGGGGGGTAGGGGCGGTGTCTCTCTTTTGGTGAAAGAAAACAGTATGTGTGAAGAAGTGGAAGAAGTTCGATTTGATTTGGTTTATGTGGGTTTAACGTCCGAAAGCGGCTCAAGCTATGAGGGACGCCGCAGTGAAGGGCTCCAGAAATTTCGATCACCTGGGATTTTTTAACATGCACTGACATCGCACAGTACACGGGCTTCTAGTGTTTTGCCTCCATCTAAATTCGACCGCCACGGACGGGACCGAACCCGCGTCTTTCGGGCCAGCAGCCGAGCGCCATAACCACTCAGCCTGGCAATTGCCGTGGTTTGCATTAGAATTTGTAAGGTTGCGTATGGATCATGGGATTCTCTTTCTTTATGCGGAGACATAAACTTGAATACGCAGGTGGTGAAATGCTCCCAAAGAGAAGGCATGTAATACTACCCACACAAATGGTTTTTGGAACACTGTAATAGCACCCACTCATCTCACTCCCGATAGTTACTCATTCATAGATGTCTTCATTACAAATTCAGTGCTGTATATATGCACTGCAAGTACTGTATGCACTGATTTTAGTGACGATTTCGCAATAGTTTTGTTAGGAAGCTCCATGAAATCTCTACAAAAGTGAAGTAAACAAAGTACATACGGGAAATAAAAAAAAAGCCTACATTGAATCTTATATTTTGCAAGTACCAAAGAAATAGAAGAAACAGACTTGTTTAGTTTGAGCGGGCGAATTGACTTTCTCTTGCTTTCGTGATTTGCCAGTTTTGTAGAGGGGCTAGGACCTGTCAGCTTTAAGCTCTGGCCTTTAGTCTTGGAACGCTGCCGTTTTAAGCAACCAAATGCTCAAAAATAGCTGTATGATTTTCAAGTCTCTCGGGGCTCTGTCCTAAATTTGCCCGATAATGAGAAATATATTTAGCATATGTAACAATAGAATCGCATGTGTATGAAGTTTTTGCTAGGCAAGCCTCTTAGTCAACATTTTTAGAGCTTATGCTGTTATCAAATTCATAAAATTCGCTTCGCCTTCTTCCTAATGAGGAGCTAGGCATATGTACACTGGGCAGTGAGAATATCTGTTGGATCGAATTGTCTTTGCATTTTGTAGTTAATGTGTGGAAACAACACGGTCATGTTACTTCGGATTTATTACTGATTGCGCGATTTTTAAAGCTATTTTAACATCAATATTCCTTCACCTCCTATGATTACTTTGTATTTGCATGTTGTTTCGTTTGATTTCTCAGAGTTTTCTTAGTTTTCTGCAGCAACCTTTCTATGTGTGTTTTGATGTTCCACATATCGGTTGCTTAGTAAACCGAATGTTGCATTGGCGTCGTTTAATGCAGTTGTTTAATTCTTAGGTTTCAAGTTGGCACGAGGACAACGCTAACATGTCTTGCACACCGCTCTTCTGCGTTCCGCAGGCAATCTTGGCATTCGCGCTGCAGTGCACATCTACATAGGCCGATTTATTTTCATTCCGCCCGGTTCTCCTGGTGAAATTATCAGGCAAGATCTTCAACTCAACGTGCCCTGACCACATTTGTGGCTGGTTTTTCTACCATTACTGCGCACGGCCTACAGCGCACCAACATCACGGACGATGTCGTGCTGTCCTGGCCGCTGCTTAAACAACCACCAACATGTCCTCTTTAGTGGGTACGGAAAAGCGCTGATATCTAGTATTACGCATCGCGCTCTTGCGTTCCGCTCCTGCATGGCTTAGATAAGCCTCGAAACCGAGAAGATATTCCAGACTTGACCTCTTGCAAATAGAGACCGCTCCCTGCCAAGCCTGGTTATGCCGTCTAATGAGGTCAGAGTATCCGGTGGGGCCCACTGTTCCGATACTGATGCAAAACACCCTCTAAATACTTTAAATCTTCGAAGTGCCACCTGAAGCTTTGAAACACGCTTGGTTTTGGACGCCAGTGACCTATAAAGAACCATTGTTACTTAACACGCTAAAGAAAGGCACCCGAACTACACAAAACTGCGCAGTTACACGCAAAACCTCAGGCATTTACTTTTTATCAAGACAGAAAAGTGCAGCTTCATCAGCATGAGCTAAAATCTTAATGTCACATTGTGATAGCGAGAAGACACGAATTACTGTGCTCTTGGTGAGACCGTTGCATCATCATCATCATCAGCCTGACTACGCCCACTGCAAAGCACTGGGCTCTTCCATGCTTTTCCTCTTAACCCTGTCTTTGGTGCGACGTAGGGCTCAAGATATAAAGCGAATAACAAAAGCGACAGCAGGCAGCCCTGTCGAACAGATGTTTCAAGCGGATTACGTTTGGTAAACTCTCAACGAACAAGTAGCCTTGTTGTGAAAGCGTTAGTATTGCACTATGACTTTAATCGAGACGTCGCCAATGTTTACACCCTGATCAATGCACGCCAAACGTCTCAGAAGTGGCGGTCGATCTCCTCCAATTCTTTTAAAAAAATTATGGAAAAATCCTAACGCGCGTAATCAGTCTTAAATATTTTTGCCGAAAAAGTTTATTGGTGCGGTGAGGGCAGTTTAAATGTTTAGAAAAGTTGAGGAACCATACACAGCTCAATAAATAATAAAAAAATTCAAATTTTTAGCAAACACTTCACAGATTTTCCACTGACGCTTGCACAGATTCTGGCTTTCGAAATAATTCAGACCAAGCAACTTTATAAGGCTTAAATATTGTTACGGGGATGTTACGGCGGTAAGTCTATATTGACGGCTGCTCTGAGATGGCCAGCAGTCAGCTCAGAACCGAGCGCCCAGCTACCAACTGTCAACGTCGTCGTCGTTCAGCGCACCGCCACTTCTTCGTTCATGATTCGTCCACTTGTAACACTATCCCCCTCGGCTGAAGGCAACGTCCCGGTGCGTGTTAGGCGTGCGATGTCGATGGTGGGTGATAGGGCTTGAGGCGAGCTACATGAACGACTTCGGACTTCAGTGGAGCGGACGTCGACTTTGGGTGCAGCGGCGTGATTTCATACGTTACGTCGGTCACTGCCCGTAATACACGATAAGGATCTGTGTAGCGCGGCAGAAGTTTTTCACATAACCCCACACGACGGGATGGGAGCCACAGCAAGACGAGAGATCCGGCAGGGTATCGCACATCACGGTGCAGGCCATCGTAGCGGTGTTTTTGAGCCTCTTGGGAGGCGGAGAGCTTGTGTCGAGCAACCTGGCGGGCGGCGTCTGCTCGGGCGATAGCGTCACGCGCATATGTAGTGACAGGGCCAGCTGTGGGCAGCAGAGTGTCGAAGGGCAGTAAGGGGTCTCGTCCAAAGAGAAGATAGAAGGGCGAGTAACCAGCGGTATCATGGCGCGAAGAGTTGTAGGCGAAGGTGACAGAAGGCAAGCTTATGTCCCAGTCCCGGTGGTCGTCAGATACGTACATGGCGAGCATATCTGTCAGCGTGCGGTTGAGACGCTCCGTAAGGCCGTTCGTCTGAGGATGATAAGCAGTGGTGAACTTGTGACGAACGGAGCACGAACGAAGGATTTCGTCAACAACTCGGGAAAGGAAGCAGCGGCCACGGTCGGTAAGGAGTTGACGGGGAGCGCCATGGTGTAATATGACGTCGTGCAGAAGGAAGTCAGCGACGTCAGTGGCGCAGCTGGTTGGAATGGCGCGAGTGATCACGTACCGCGTGGCATAATCGGTGGCGACGGCAATCCACTTGTTCCCCGTGGAGGACTCCGGGAAGGGCCCAAGTAAATCTAGCCCAATACGAGAAAACGGGTCGGTCGGGATGGGTATCGGCTGCAGGTGTCCAGACGGCAGGACAGCGGGCTTCTTTCGGCGCTGACAGACGTCGCAAGCGGCGACGTAGCGTTGGACGGAGCGGTACAGACCAGGCCAAAAGAAACGCCGGCGCACGCGGTCGTACGTACGGGAGACACCAAGATGACCAGCCGTAGGTGCGTCATGCAGTTGTTCGAGGATAGTGGACCGTAGGTGGCGGGGAACATCCAGCAAGTGCTCAGCGCCATCAGGTCGCATGTTGCGGAGGTACAGCGTGTTCCCGTCCAGCAAAAACCGGGCCAGAGAAGTGTCGCGGCGGTCGGTGCGGAGGCGGTCGATGAGAGAGGTGAGGGTAGGATCCAAGCGCTGTTCGTCGGCAATGTGGGAGAGGTCGGAGATGGAGAGGACACAAGCATCCGACTCACAGTCTGTAGAAGGAGGATCGACGGGATAGCGGGACAGGCAGTCTGCATCTTGATGGAGGCGACCGGACTTGTGAACCACGGAAAAGGTGTATTCTTGTAATCGCAATGCCCACCGACCAAGACGGCCAGTAGGGTCCTTGAGAGATGAGAGCCAACACAGGGCGTGGTGGTCGGTTATAACAGTGAATGGGCGGCCGAACAAATATGTGCGGAATTTTCCAATGGCCCAAACAAGAGCCAGGCACTCGCGTTCTGTGATGGAGTAATTCTTCTCGGTGGAAGAAAGAAGACGGCTGGCGTACGCAATCACGCAGTGCTGGCCGCGTTGTCGCTGAGCAAGGATGGCGCCAATTCCGTGACCACTGGCATCGGTGCGAAGTTCAGTCGGGGCAGACGGGTTGAAATGGGCCAATACAGGAGGGTTGGTGAGGACGGCGATAAGGCTGGAGAATGCAGTAGCCTGCTCTGGGCCCCAGGAAAAAGGAACGCCTTTCTGCAACAGATTGGTGAGAGAGCGAGCGACGGCTGCGAAGTTCGGGACGAACCGGCGAAAGTAGGAACAGAGACCGATGAAGCTGCGGACATCACTGGGCGAGCGGGGACAGGGAAAAGCACTGACGGCACGAACTTTATCAGCGTCAGGTCGTATGCCACTCGCATTCACCAAATGGCCGAGGACTTTGAGTTCGCGGCGGCCGAAAGTACATTTTTTTGAGTTGAGTTGAAGACCTGCGCGGCGGAAAAGTGGCAAGATGGACGAAAGGCGAAGCAGGTGGGTTTCAAAAGAGGACGAGAAAACAAATACATCATCTAAGTAACAAAGGCAGGTCGTCCACTTCAAGCCCCGGAGTAATGAGTCCATCATCCGTTCAAATGTGGCAGGGGCGTTACAAAGGCCGAAGGGCATGACCTTAAAATGGTAAAGGCCATCAGGGATGACGAAAGCTGTTTTCTCGCGGTCTCTTGCGTCAACAGAGATTTGCCAATACCCGCTACGAAGGTCGATGGAAGAAAAGTAGCGGGCGCCATGGAAACAGTCCAGGGCATCATCTATGCGCGGAAGGGGATAGACGTCTTTCTTCGTGACCTTGTTGAGATGACGATAGTCGACGCAAAACCGCCAAGTTTGGTCTTTCTTTTTCACGAGCACGACAGGAGATGCCCAAGGGCTGTTTGAAGGCTGTTTGAAGCGGCAGGGGTCTGAAGGGGTAAAAACAAATCGAAAATGTATGAATATGTATCAGTTTTGTCGTTTTTGGTTTTAAATATCAACCTGCTCTCGGAAACTCGGAAATAGCCGTATTGTTTCTCTAGATGTCTACTATCTATAACAAATGTTACAGGGAATGAAACTGCGTTCATCTAAATAAAAATAACAGAAAAGTTGCGACAAGTGCGTTTTGACCCTAAAACGGTCTTTAATTTCCCCCTGAGGCGTCTTAAGTAAAAATACAAACAATAGAATTGTTCATTGCCTTTCATTTCTTAAACGTTTATAGGGATTCCTTTATTTAAAGTGAAAAAATATTTGCAATAAAGTATCTGTCTAGGCTAGTCGGCATATGGTTCAAACTGAAGATACAGCGCACGAAGTCTTTCTTAGTCCCGTCCTTCATGCATTGTGCCTTCAGTTCTAAAAATTAAGTTTTGAAGTTGACCTCTCCCCCCGCCAGTTGCGTCTCTCTTAAAGCCTCTTCGCCGCAGAGCACAACACTGCCGACACTGTGGCTAGAGAAAATGCAGAGTTCTTGTTCTTAAGTGAGGTTTGCACTGCAGGCAAGCATGGGCACGTTGAATAGTCGAATAAGTATTCGTGGGAAACGATTTTCTTCACCCTGCAGGCCCGGCACATGCTGTTGGGATTCAGGTAGTGTGACTGGGCCGGAGAAGAGACGAGGACGATCGGAGGAAGAAAACTGGGAAAATTTTATACAAAGTCTATTTACATAATGTACAAGTAAGGGCAACTGAGAGTGCCTATCAGTAAAGAGGTCTTCAGCAATCGGGAGTCTCTCCCAGCAAAGGGTATCTCTTAAGAGGGGGGCTCTCCTCTGGTACCAAACCAGCAGTTCGTTAAATTCTCTTCGTATTCCCCAATCCCTAGCTGGGGAATACAGTTCCATGAATGGTGTCCAATCACACGATGGCACTGATGGTACCACCCACGGCAGGGTGGTCCTGATGTTCTCTCGCAGTCCGGTCGAGGGAAAGAGAACAGGACCCGGTCACGTTGTCGTCCACGCGGCCTCCAGGTAGGCGCGAACGTGGGTCCGAACTGCGCCATGTGGAACAGGAAGGCGCCTGCGTGACAGAGGAATGCGGGCTGTCTCCCAGCATGGGTTCAAAGATCTTGTACTCCGTCGTCTTATCACCGGAACGTGGATCTTCTCTTGAAGGCGCAACTCTTGGGCAATTGTTCAACCCAAGCGTGACTGAAGAGGACAGCACTCCATTCGTCGTCCCGATGGCATGTTCGAACACGTGGGGACGCTAATATCGTCGCTGCATCCGATGTTCCTGCAGCCACGTTCCTTCCAGAGAGCTCAATCACCTTCCCGATGGTTTTCAGGGAATCCTCCTCATGTCCTAATTCGCCGAAGTCAACGGCAGGAAGTAAGCGCGAGCACAACAGCACCCCCCGCCAGATATTGCGCCTGGAAGATGAACTTCTCGCACGTAGCTCGGCTGACTGGGCGTACCAGGAACCAGATGCTATTTGGGAGTCTTCGGATGACCTTCAGTGCCGAAGCACGGCATCGCTTCGCCTCGTCAGATGGCCATTTTGGGAAATTCTCTGCAATGCTAGCCAAAGGGCTCACAGACGCCAAACCACACGTGACAAAATCAAGTGCCCTCAGGACCCAGTCATCCCGCCAGACCAAAACTCAGGGCGAAAACTGCACTTAGCAAAAAAAACTTCGACAAAAACATGAATTGATCAAATGTTTTTTGCCTGAATGAACAAATCGTGTCTTCCGGCGAGGAGTTGAGACGTGGCACCTGTCCAAGGCGTGTGCTCCCGCTCTAGGTGCACTCGGAAGGAAAAAAAATTCGCTAAATGAAATCAAGTTCGTGCATAGAGGGCACGCGGTACGGGATTAGGTGACTGGTTTTGGCCGACGTGGCGTTCAATTTTGCCCGCCCCAATACCTCAGAGTCAAGGTACGTTACACCACTCGCTCTTATTATCTTTGGCCGAAAGAAGGAAAACTTACTCCTAGGTATGTTACCTGATTATGAACATCAATGCAAAGAAAGTGGGAGATATACGTTCTCCATTAGGAAGAGCAATATGAAATAAATCTTCAAAACTAAAAATTTGGGGCACATCCTCATTTGGTACAATCTTTACCAGCTAAAAGGCTCGGCTTAGCCCGTCGGCATTTATGTGGAGCTTGCCTTTCTTGTAGCGAACCTCGAAGCTGTGGTGCTGGATTGCCAGGCTCCACCTCAGTAGACGACCATTTTCGGGCGACATATTGTGCAGCCAAGTCAAAGGGCAATGGTCCGTTTCTGCCTTGAAACGGGACCCAGAGACGTAGCATGCCAGTTTGTTATTAGCCCAAACGAGGCATGCGCGTTCTTTTTCAGACGTTCTATACGCCTCTTCCCGCCTGCTCAGCTTGCGGCTCAAGTAAAGGACAGGCCGTGTGTGCCTACCATTGCTTTCCTGGCAAAGAATAGCGCCTTACCCACGGTCGCTGGCATCACATTGTATGATAAAGGGTTTCGAGAAATCTGGCGCTGCCAGTATTGGGCGCTCGCTTAGGACAGTTTTGAGACTCTGAAATGCCTTCTCTATCTTTTGGTCCTAAGAAAGATTGGCAGGCTCACTTTTTTCAGCGCGTCGGTCAGGAGGCTGGCTAAATCAGAGCAGTCCTTTACATAATGCTGATAATAGCCTGCTATGCCAAGAAAAGCCCTGAGTCCGATTTTGTGTTTGGGCAACGGTACTCCAACACGGCAGCCACTTTAAGTTCTGCAGGTCTGCGTTGGCCTCGTCCAACCACATGCCCAAGATAGTTCATTTCGGCGCACCCTAGGTGCCATTTTCCCGCCCTTACCGTTAAACCAGCCTCAAGCAGTCAGCTCAACACAAAACGCAGATGTTCAATGTGCTCCTCCCAGTTTTGTGCGAAAACGGCCACGTCGTCTAGGTAGGGGAGAGCGAAATCTGCAAGTCCCCGCCGCACTTGGTTCATTAACTTTGAAAAACAGTACCTAGCATTCTTGAAGTCGAAGCTCAACATTACAGGGCGAAACGTGCCCGCGGGGGACACGAATCCTGCGTACCTGCTGGCGCGCTCAGTGAGTGGCAGCTGAAAGTAACCACGAAATAAACCCAGTGTGGATATATATTTTGATTTAGCGACTGTTTCAACCCTCTCCTCGATGTTCGGAATGGGATAGGTCTGGTCCGCTGTGATTGAATTCAGTCTCCGGTAGTCCACGGAAGGTCTCGGCGCCTTGCCTGGACCTGTACAATAATAATTGGTGTCGTATAGTCACTTTCACAGGGCACTATGACGCCGACTTCGCACATACGGCAGATCTCCGTCTCAATGATTTCCTTTTGTCTTGGAGAGACAGGGTACGGTTTGCTCCTGATCGGCTGTTCGCTGGACAGCTGAATGTCATGTTCGATGAGGGTTGTTTTTTCTGGCTTGTTGGAAAACGCCGCCTCAAAGTCACGGACGTATTTCATGTCTCCCCGTTGACTTTCCGTCTAACGTGGCTCTCTGCCGATTGAATTTAGCAGCTCATTCGTTCCTTGCTCGTCCTCATAAGGGACATAAGGTATGTCCGAGATCTCTTAATCTGGCATGTGCAGTGCCATGCTAACCATGGCCATACGCTGTACATAAAGCTTCATCAAATTACTGTGCATTATACGATTGTGTTTGTTATTAAATTTTACCTCATAGTTAGCGTCCGAAAGCTTGGAAACCACTTCAGCTGGCCCTTCCCCTTGCACTTCAAGCTTGTTTCTTTTTGCGGACGCAGCAACATCATCTGGTCGCCAGATTGAAAGGTGCGCTTGCGTGCAGATTGGTAGTAGTACACTTTAGACAATGACTGCGCTACTCTGACATTTGCTTCCACGAGGTCTCTGGTTTTCACAAGTTTTTCCAGTAGCGTCAGGACGTATTCCACAACACAGGGATCCTCTCCGCAACCCTCCCATGACTCCCTCAGCATGCGCAACGGGGTCCTCAAATCACGCCCGTGGACTAGTTAAGCGGGGCTAAATCCTGTGCTTTCATGGGGGACATTGCGAAGAGTGCTGCTGGAATGCAGCCTTCTCAATCTCCTTATTGCTCAAAACACAGAGACCTAAGAATCCGCTTTAGCACTGAGTGCATGCGCTCGACTGGATTTGACTGAGGGTGGTGAATGGAACTGCATGTTATTTTAATCCCACGCTTTTCAAAGAACGTTGTTTCAAGCAGCTTGTGAACACGCTCCCGTTACCACTTTGTATCTCTGCAGGGAAACCCACGCAAGAACAAATTGACAAAAGGGCGTCTCCAGCACATGCGGAGCTTAGCTCCTTCAAGGGAATAGCCTCGTGGATTTGGTTGCCACGCACAGTGAGTTCAGAATGTGGCGACAACCAGAGTTGGACGCTGGCAGCGGGCAGACAGTGTTGTGCTCGCGCTTCCTTCCTACTCTTGAGTTCGGCGAATTTGGACATGGGGGGGGATTTCCTGAAAACCACCGCGAAGTTGAATGAGCCCTCTGAAAGAAACGTGGCTGCATGAATGTTGGAAGCAGCGACAATAATAGCGTCCCCACGTGTTCGAACAGGTCATCGGGTCGACGAAGTACAAGATCAGTGTTGTCCTCTTCAGTCTCGCTGGGGTTGAACAATTGCCCGAGAGCTGCGCCTTCCAAAGAGGTTCCGCGTTCCGGTCATGAGAACAAGATCTTTCAACCCCTGCTGGGAGACAGCCCGCATTCCTGTGCCACGCAGGCGCCTTCCTGTTCCACATGGGCGCAGTCCGGACACACGTGCGCGCCCACCTGGAGGCCACGTGGACGACAACGTGACCGGGTCCTGTTCCCTCTCCCTCGACCGAGCTGCGAGAGAACATCAAGACCTCCCTGTCGTGGGTGGTACCATCAGTGCCATCGTTTGATTCGACATCATTCTTCGAACTGTATTCCCCAGCTAGGGATCTGGGGAATACAAAGAGTATTTAACCTGCTGCTGGTTTGGTACCAGAGGAGAGCCCCTCCCCCCCTGAGAGGTACGCTTTGCTGGGAAAGACTCCCGACTGCTAAGAAGCTGTCTTTACTCTGAAGCACTCTCAGTTTTCCTTACTTGTACATTATGTAAATAGTCTTGGTATAAAGTTTTCCAAGTTTTCTTCCTCCGATCGTCCTCGTATATTCTCCGGTCCAGTCACGCTACCTGAATCCCAACAGTAACTATTACAAGACGCCGCAAGGGCTCTGTAATAATGGTAACTAGTGTGATGGGTGCTTTCCATTTATCCGTCGACTTCCCGGCCCGCTGGGAGGTGTCGTAAGATCTAACAAGATGTTTTACATCTTTCTAGCAGTCAGGCCAGTAATATTCGAGGGCTAATCTAGCTTTTGTTTTATTTATGCCCAGGTGGCCCGCCCATGCGTTCTCGTGTGTGAGCTCTAGAAGCTGCCGCCGGTAATTCTTAGACACCAGGAGTAGCTCATATGCACGTCCCTTTGAGTCGCAGTATTTTTTATACTGAAGGCCTCATTTTTCATGAAAGCTAACGTTCTTCCTGGCGACTCTCTCACATTAATGCTTAGAGCTCTTAACGATGGGTCACTTTTCTGCTCTGCAAAGAGTGATTTCCTATCAACCTTAGTCAACTCCTCCCTACAAGTCGAAGCAGGTGTTAATGTCCAACCTTTCGCGGTGGTTCCTGTCGCGCAATTTTCTACGGATGCGGCAGTTTCTTGGATTTCATGAGCTACCGCTGGTTCGGGAGCACCTTCATGGTCATGCTCATGCGGTTTAGACGGACCAGTTTTCCTGTAAGGATCCCCCGGCTGTCGGGAGAATGTTTCGGTGCGTGCTCATTTATCGGAGCGCAGTCGAGTTTTTTTGCGAGCTCTCACGCTAGAGAACGTGTTAGCGCCATGCAAGCCAAGCCCGAGGTGAAAGCGAGAGCTTTAGCTTTCAGCAGCTGCTCGGATTATTCGAAAACAGGTAGGGCAAGTGTATCGGCAAGTTTGCGCGAACTGCCACTTCTGTGTCTAGCGTGCCAAAAGTCCCCTCTAGAGTCACCTTCACTATAGGCAAGCATGTACTCGGTTCTTCGGCGATCTGCTTAATCCAGGCGCGTTCGCCCGTGTAGTCTGTGGAAGAAACACTGGACGGGTGAGCAACATCCATGGCAGCCGCTGAATCTCGTAGTGCTCTGAATTTCCTGCCATTTATCACCGCCTCCCACATGTATGGCTCAAGCAATTTAAGGTTTTCTTCCGACTCTCGCATGCACGCGAACGCCATCTTTTGCTGTTTGAAGTTCAATGAGATGACCTTCCTTGTTGCTATTATAGCAGACAATGGGCTTTCGCGCTTCAAACGCGCGAGGTCCAGGTGCCTGCTGTTTCGGCTAATCGGCAGATTTGGGCGACTCAAGACTTTTTCCCGCTACCACTTCCTTTTACTACCACTTCCTCTTATTGGGATATAAATAAAGCATCTGTGATACGATCTTATTTGCATATAAATAAAGCACTTGTGAAAGGCCTGCCATGGGATTATATGGCGGTGGCTTGTCGGCCCTACGGAGCAGCGGTCCAGGGGCTCTTGCACATGTGGGGAGATATCCTTGTCACCTGCGGTATCCGTTGCTAAACGGTCGTTGTCGCTTCAGATGACGCCGTCGTCGACGCACGTCCTTTCGTTCAACCTTTCCTCTGACATATATTTTAACTCTCCTACTGTCTGCACGTGGCAGCGATTGCGGCTCAGCTTGAGCCAGTGGTCAGGCCCGTGCAATTTCTTTTTCATTTTTCCTTCAGTCGCAACAACAAATAACAACAACGCCTGCCATGCCAGACGGTCACTCCTCCTCGTGGCCCATGCGAGACAATACGCTGTATACTGTTGTTTTTCTTCTTTTGGCTGCCACGCACCAAAGGGGGTTGGTTCAAACTTTGAAAGACAAAACGAAATCGTTAATTGCATATATTCCGCCGAATTTCACGCGATATCTTCTTTAGCTACAGCCCTAAAAACGCATGACACCGAACGACGGAAAACTGAAGTTGTTATCTAGCCATAATTTTCGTGCCATGCCAGATGCCATGCTCTGCGGTGAAGAGGCGTATAGAGACGATGCACCTTGCGGCGCGAGAGCTCAACTTCAAAAATTCTTTTCTCGCTTTAAACAAAAAAACCTCAAAAACATTTTTGACATTGAAGGAAATAAATTGTTCTACGCGCCCTTTTATTGTTTGTATGTTTACTTGGGCCACATCAGGGTGAATTTAACAAGTGTTTTTGGATCAAAACACATTCTTTGCAAATTTAGTATTTTTTTTGCTTCGATGCACGAAGTTTCATCACCTGTACATTTGCTGTAGACACAAGAAATCTAGGAACAAAACAGCTTTTTCCTATTTTCCGAGAGCAAGCTGATATATAAAACAAAAAACGACAGAAATGGTACTTTTTGATACTTTTCTCGATTTAAAAAATATTTATACCATCTGAAGCTGCATGCTGTTAATTATATCGAAAAGCAGAATCTGTGTAAATGTCATAGAAAAAATTTTGAAGTGTTTCCAAAAAATAGAGTATCTTGCTAATTATTAAGCATTACTGATTTCTTGCCTTTTTTAAATATTCAAGGTGCCCTCACCTCAATAATAAAATTTTTCGGGAAAAATATTTCAGGCTTTGATTGCGCATATTAGGATAGGTTCCCTTGAATTTTTTGAACAAATTGGAAATGGTCGAGCGTAACGTCTGGGAAGTTTGGCGTGAAATCACCCACCCTCTAATACAGCTAACAAAAATCCAGACACGCCAGCTTTTGCAACATCAATATGAACAACAGCCACTTGACTAACGACATCTGACACTGCCTCTAATACAGAACGTGCGATGTATATATGACTTTCGATGCTACGGCTTTTGATTCCGCACACTTTGAGCAGCCCTAATGAATCTAATACCACAAGCTGCAGACGAGATGAAAGAGCCTTCGCAAATATCTTATAATCCACGTCGCATAAGGATATCAACCGATACACTTCAAACATTTTAAACAGATCTTCGTCTGTTCTTTTGGGTATGAGTATGGCGTTACCAGTGTAAAACGTATGAGGCAAAAAGCCCATGATAGAAGCTTCACTGTACACCTCCAACAAGGCAGGTGCTAAGCTAAGCCCAAACGCTTTATAGAGCCCTCTGCTTAGATCGTCCAGGCCAGCAGACTTCTAAACGTGAAGAGAACAAATCGCAAATTTGACCTCATCTAAGAAATAGATCCCTCAATCACTGCATGGTGCCAATCTTGAAGAGGAGGAAATGATTGCCTTGAGCGACTGAAATCGGACCCATTGATCGGGTTACTACTACCGCCAAAGAGCCGCATAAGAAAGCACCAAGAATACTTGGTCTGCCAGTGTACATATCACCTCCGCAACGAATTTCTAAAACACCCTTAGAAAGAGCAGCTTGCCTTTCATCATTAAACGTGCGGCGGGATGGCTGTTCATTAACATACTCCCGTGTGCGCGACCTAATCGCGGAACCCTTTTTTTCTGCTCTAAACTCTTGTAAATGCGCTTTGATATTGTTGATGTCATCAAGATACGATCCTACAGCAATTCTTTCCAACTCATGCAATTCCTTCAAGGTGCTCTTGAATTCTCGAAGGTGAGGGCGCTTCAATACCAAGACTTTAAACGTCCTGCTTAAAAGATTCAATGATTTAAGACAGAGATCTGCACGTCCGCACTTAACTTTGAAGTAGGCAGCCACGGCGCGCTGAAAGATCTGATTTGAGAGGATGAAATTATTTAGCTTCCATTGCAAAGATCACGCTTGCAGAAGGCGCCGAGTGCACCTTACTACCTCACCGAAAAACCATGCCCAGTAGGTAATGTTCCAGCAGAAATGTAAATCCTGTCAAGTCGAGCATTTGAAGAGGTTTGGAAATGCGTGAGATGTATACTATTGCTTTTTAGCCGGCCAATGTCGACAATGTAGTGCTCTCAAACTAAGCTGGTGAGAACGGTAGAACTGGGGTCATAACGTTAGTAAAACATTGATATTCTAATTCTTACATACACTATTTAAATCTCCCTGCATTAAACTTTCCCTGTCATTGCGCAGGAGGTTTGCCAAATGACAAAAAAATCTTTTATTTTTTTGCCGCTTTACAGGCGCATACACAAAAATATAAGAGCGAATCAGAAAGTCTTTGTCGCTACTTTTTATCAGGCAAAATAAGCTACTATCGGGGACAGAATTGGTATACACCACGCAGCGGAAGCCGGACCGACGGAAAGCTGCATCCTAACGCCATCTACAGGCGGCATCTAGGGTCCAGAGAGCCAACGGGAGCCCTCTATTATCTGCAGGTTTGTCGCTTGACTCGTCTCAATTGTGCGTGCTTCAGATGGCGTTACAATGCAGTTTTCCATTGCTCCGGCTCCCGCTGCATGGAGTATACCACTGTTGTCCCCGATTGTACTACCGGCCGGAAAAGTAAATGGACCACCGCGCAGGCCAGCAAAGCGGCTGCGGGACCGCACCGCTGCGCTGTTATCTTCCGACGAAAACAGACCTCTGTAAAAACAGACCTATGTGAAAACAGACCTCTGTATTTAGCCTTCTTGGACATAAGCGGTGCATATGACAACGTGAACAGGGAACTCCTGTGAAACATATTAAAAGGTGAAGGTGTCAGTCATAAGGTAATTAATTTTCAACAAGAAATATATCGACAAAATGAAGTTGAAATAACATGGGAAGGAATTAAGAGTACAACTATCCAGATACACAAAGGATTAAGGCAAGATTGTCCTCTATCACCACTGCTGTTCATGTTTTATATGATAAGTATGGAAAGAAGGCTACAAGGAAGCTATCTAGGTTATGATCTGTCATACAAATTAGGCGGAAATGTTGTTGAGCAACGACTACCGGTTTTAATAAATATATGCGGACGATATTGTACTGTTAGCAGAAAGCCAGGAAGATTTGCAAACTTTGGTGAATTGCTTTGGAGACGAAGGAGACAGTCTAAGTTTCAGTTTTAGCGCAACTAAGTCGCCCCGCCGCGGTGGCCCAGTGGTTAGGGCGCTCGACTACTGATCCGGAGTTCCCGGGTTCGAACCCGACCGCGGCGGCTGCGTTTTTATGGAGGAAAAACGCCAAGGCGCCCGTGTGCTGTGCGATGTCAGTGCACGTTAAAGATCCCCAGGTGGTCGAAATTATTCCGGAGCCCTCCACTACGGCACCTATTCTTCCTTTCTTCTTTCACTCCCTCCTTTATCCCTTCCCTTACAGCGCGGTTCAGGTGTCCAAAGATATATGAGACAGATACTGCGCCATTTCCTTTCCCGAAAAAACCAATTATTATTATTATTAACTAAGTCAGGTGTGATGGTTTTCAACGGCACAACTGATCAGAAGCTTACAATACAGGGCCATGAAATACCCCGAGTGGCCGAATACAAATATCCCGGGGTATGAGTAAACAACGGGCATATGTACACGGAAAAGCACGAACAGTCTCTCATAGCAAAAGGGCGAAGAGATGCCGGGATAATGAAACATAGGGTATTGTGAGGGTACAACAGGTATGAAGTCCTCAAAGGTATTTGGAACGGAATAATGGTGCCGGGGCTTACTTTCGGGAATGCGGTTCCATGCTTAAGGGCTGCAGTTCAGTCGCGATTAGAAGTAAATCAGAGAACTGTCGGAAGATTAGCACTAGGTGCCCACGGGAAAACCACAAACGAGGCAGTACAGGGGGGATATGGGCTGGGCAACGTTAGAAGCACGGGAAGTTCAGAGTAAAGTACTATACGAAGAACGCCTGAGGAAATTGGATGATAACAGGTGGGCAGCAAAGGTATTTAAATACCTGTACAGAAAGAGCGTTGACACACAGTGGGGGAAACGAACTAGAAAGCTGGCCAGTAAGTTTGCCAGAGACTAGGTAGGAGAAAGAAAGAGCATTAAACAACGGGTTAAAAACGTCGAAGGTAAAAATTGGATATTTTCAATGGAAAAGAACCATAGTGTAGAATTATATCGATGCTGGAGAAGGCAGATCAGGAAGGAAACGTTTTATGATAACTCAAGAGGCAGTGCCTTCCTCTTTGAAGCTAGGTCAGGGTGTCTTAGAACGCGCAGCTACAGAAAAAAAATTTAACGAAGAAGATGACACATGTGCTGTGTGTGGTAAATCTGAAGAAACAATAGAACTCCTCATCCTAAAATGCGATGGTATCCATCCCGATGTCGATGCAGGCACAGTCACTCTTCCTGAGGCCTTAGGGTTTAGAGATAACAATAGTCATGTAAATAAATCTGCGGTGGAAATTAGCAAAAAGCGATTGGAGGATTGGTGGTACAAAGGCCGAGAGGTGACATAAGCTTTAAGGTGTAGGAAGACGTTTTTTTTTTTAAAAGGAAATGGCGAATTGTATTAACAACTTACAGCAGAGTAAACAAAAATAAAGGAAAAAAACTGAGCATAGTGGCAACAACCACTGCCCCGTTTCAAAGGGGTCGCTCCAACCTTCCATCCATCCATCCGATCGCTTGCAGCCAGTGTGCCCCGAGTGACGACAAACAACGCCTTCTCTCTCGCGCGGGAGCTTGTCGCGCTTGACAAATAACTAGTGTTGCGTTAAGCTGCCCTGCAGTTGCCGGTCTCAACGAAGGGGAGTGCGCATCGCCTATTAATAGAGCACATCTGGCCGTGGCAGACCAATCGAATAGCAGCAGTTCGTCACACCGCGGCTATGTGAAGAAACGAGTCGGAGTTTTGTTTTTGGTTGCCCTTTTATAATGCCCTCATCTTAGACATTACTGCCTATTCTCTGCCTCCACCACTGCCAGATTTTAGGCAACGCAGTCCAAGAGTTGAAATTTTGTTCAGCGAGTAATTTGCAGACTATTTGAATTGGGTCTTTGACATGTGTTCTTTTATGAGAATTCCATAACGAGACATCACGTTCTTCGGCAAGTTGGCTCATAGCTTTAGTAAATGAAGCTCACAAAAACAAAGCACACAGGAAAAGAAAGACACGAGACAGGCGCTACTTTCAACTGTTTATTGGTGTCAAGAAAGCTATTTACAGCCAAGAGGAAGGCGTGGTGGAAAGGCAGACAAAAACAATTTAACAAACCACAGGTATTTGACTAGTACGTGGGGAAGGATACTACAGAGGGGGGAACAAAAGTGATTGAAATACTTTCTAAACTTATCTGAAAAAATGTACTTTTATTCTTACGAATGACCAGCGAAGGGGTGCTGACACAGGAACTCCCGCTTTTTCTAATCCGGTGGGCTTCTAGCAGTTCACGGGCAGTCTGATCTTTACTTCTACATAATATGCGAGTTTCCTAGAGCATTGCATCACAAATTTTCTGCTCTTTGCCGCAGCCCTTGCAATGATGCGGCAATTATGATCCGGTACCAGCTCTTATCGAGCGTTTATGCTCCGTTAAGAGTTTATTAATACATCGGCCTGTCTTGCCGAAGTACACCTTTCCAAAAGTGAGCGGGATGATATAAACTACCACCACAGCACTTTTTAGAAACGGGTTTGAATGCTTATTTTCGCAATCTGTTGACCTGGCATAATCATTTCCAATTTTCTGAAACAGCTATGCAAGTGTTCTGGTTGCAGAGAAGACCTCCGGGACTTTCTATTTAACGGCAACATGCTTAACACTATGAGCCACTTTGTGGGAGTGTGGAATCACAACCAGTTTGACTTTTTTTCAGATACTTAACCCTCCTCGCTCTTTTTTCTCTTTATTTTTTGCCATTTTCAGCAATGCTTCCGTCACAGAACTAATCACCAGCAAAGGAAAACCTGCCTGTTTAAGCTTCTCTATATGTGCGGCAAACCTTCCTGTACTTTATGACAGCACAATTTATTTAGAGCTAAATCAAGGCACATGATGGCAATGGCACGTTTCTAGTTTTCGAGTGCGTTGAATCGTACGGCAACAATTCTTTGCGGGCGCGAGGACGATAGTTGCGTCTGTCCTGTGTGTTTCTGCTCTTGGTTCTTTGTTTTTTAACGCTAGTAATATGTCGCAGTCAGTGGATACTTCCAGCAAGCACCTTCTTCAGTAATGGTGATGTCAATATCTAAAAATCTGTAATTTGTTTTCTTTCGCTAGTTCATACGTAAAATTTAAACCTTTAGCATGTTGCTTAAAATTCGATAAAGTATCCAGCACAGTTTGCGAGTAAGTCAACGGCGATTGTTTAGTAACTATAAATAAAATTCATCAACTTACCTAAAGGTCTTGAGAACATTGCGTGCGTCAAATGCCCCAGATAAGGTTCTGTCAATGCCCGCAAGAAAGATGTAGCACAATATATGAGCGACGCACGAGCCAATACATAATCCTCTTTTTTGCACACAAATTTTAATTTGAAAGGAAACGCTTGTCGAAGAGAAATAAAACTCTAAGAGTACTAGGAAGTTATCTACAGATATACCGGCCGTATTTTGGAAAGAAATCAGGCCGTTCGTTTCCATGCAGGCTAATACAGATTCAACTCTGCATGCGGTATAGAGTAAAAGAGATCAACCACATCTACGGAAAAAAAATGCAACCTAGTAAGTGGTTCTCCCGCAGAAATCCAATGACTGCAAGACTGTTCCTGACGCCAAGCGGGTCTTCCACAACCAGGCTATTGAGCTTTCTTAGAAGGTAGCGGCTAAATTGATTTTGCCAGCTACCTCTTTCGCTTACTATGCAGCTGAAAGGTATGCCTTCCTTGTGTGTCTTCGCAGTGAAGAACACTTCCAAACTATTGGGCTTGCTGTCCTGAATATCTTTTGCGAGCTTCTGTAAACCGAGTTGTTCACATAAGAAAATTGCCTGACTTTTTACCTTTCCAGGTTTCTGTTTAGAAGTCTTTAAATTCTTGTGTATAGCCTGGACTGCTTTTTCGCTGAACACTCCTGACGGAAACACTACGAATCCTCATTCTTCGTCGGCCTGCATAGGTCGTAGGTCATTGTCCCTAAAAAAATCAACATATTTTATTAGGGATCGTTGGACAGGTCCGTTAGTAGGCACCATCCTGGTGAGGCTGTCTTAAGGGCATTGACAGAACCTCTTCGGGGGCATTTGACGCAGGCAAAGTTCTCAACACCTTTAGGTACGCTGATGATTTTTAATTATATTGACTAGACAATTGCCCTTGACTTACTCGCAAAGTGTGCAGCATATTTTATTGAATTTTAAACAACATGCTTAGGGTTTGGACTTTACATATGAAATAGCAAAAAAAATACAGTTTTTAGATGACATAACCACAACTGAAAAAGATATTTGCCGGATGTATCGTCCTCGTGTCCGCAAAAAATTTTTGCCGTACGATTCGACGCACTCGAAAGCTGTGAAACGTGCCATTGCCGTCATGTGTCTTCATCCAGCTCTAAATAAATCGTGCTGTCATAAAGTACAGGAAAGCTTTTACGCACAGATACAAAAGCATTTCGACCTAAAAGTGTTCACTTGTGGCGTTCACACGCAAAATAATGTCACGTTACACCATTCCCATCAATGGCGAAGCCATTCCCTATGAGAGAAGCCACAGATTCCTTGGTGTTGTCATCGACAGGAACCTTTCGTGGAGTCCACATATGTACGACATGAGAAAAAGACTAATTTCGATTGTCCACATCCTCTCCTTCCTCGGGGGAAAGTCCTGGGGCGCATCAGTGCGCTCGATGCTACAACTGTACCGTTCCCTATTTCTGGGCTACATGCGGTACAGTCTTCCGATATTCAGTTCCATTAGAAAAACAAATATCAAGACTCTTCAAAGTGTGCAAGAGCAAGCTCTCCGTATCTGTCTTGGATTGCCTAAATGTGCATCAACAGCAGCAACTGTTCTTGTTTCCCGGGAACATCCTGTTGCAACATACATTGCTGTTGACACGATGAGAGCACATATTCGGCACCTCACGCGGGTTCCCTGTCATCACCTCGCAACGCTACCAATAATTAGGCTGCGTACTGCATTCGCCAAAGTCATTGAAGCCCATCGCGCATATCTTCCATCGCAGTTCACCCCTGCGTCAAGACCGTGCTCACCCTTATGGAGTCTTCATGAACCTTGGGTGCACCTCTATATTCCTGGCATCACAAAGAAAGCTGGTGTATCACTGCCCGCTCTCAAACAACTAACATTGAATCACATGCATTCTTACCACAGTCACTGCATACATATTTACACAGATGGATCAGTTCACTCGACCAGTTCTGCGGGGTCGGTGGGATTTCGGCCAGATCCATCTTCATGAAAGTGGAGACGACCTATCCAACATCTTCAACTGGTGCGGAACTCGCAGCCTTACGGGCTGCGGTAGAGTTCATCACTCAAGAACCTCCACATGACTCGACGGTTTTCACCAACTCTAAAGCAGCCCTTCAAGCAATGCAAGCTGCGCTACACCGCGGGTGGCAGGAGCAACTTGTTGCTGAGATCCGTCTACTGTACCACGGCACCGTTTCCAAAGGTCATGACATCATTTTTCAATGGCTGCCAGGACACTGTGGTATTGACGGTAATCACCAGGCCGACGCGGCTGCGCGTTCTGCTCACAACGACGGACTTTCAGTGAGGATCCCAATATCGAGACCTGACGCTGCGTGTGGCCTTCGCCCTTTGGCGCTGGGGCTCACACTTTCAGCGTGGAACACGGGAGAGTTTTGCAACCTCGCCTCAAGGCACTGGACCCTGAACTGCGCCTTCGTCTTCCACGTAACTTAGAACGTCGCGACGCAACACTGTTATGCCGTTTATGGATCGGTGTCGCATTTACCAATTACTATGCTTTCCTGATGGGGATGGCCTACAGCCCTACCTGTGAGAGCTGTGGCTGTGAGGAGACCATCGCTCATCTACTCTGTGAGTGCCCTGCATTTGCGAGTGCAAGACATACAGTGTGTTGTGCCCTGGAGCGCCTCGATCCTCGCCCATTAACAGTGCAAAAGATCCTCGGTCCGTGGCCACAGTAGTCGACTGCCCTCAAGGCGTACAAGGCACTCTGCCTACTTGAGAGCGACTGGATTGAGTGGCAAATTGTGACAGTGTTGTGCGTGCGTGTGTGTTATGCCTTTTTCCCTTCTCTTTTCCTCCTTTTAGTCCCCTAATCCCTCTTCCCTAGTGCAGGGTAGCCAACCGGTACCCCTTTCTGGTTAACATCCCTGCCTTTCTCTCCTCCTCTTTATATCTATCTACAAAAGCTTAAACAGGAAGGCTTTCCTTCCCTGGTGATAACGTCTGGATGGGAGCATTGGTGAAAAAGGTAAAAAAAGAAAGGGAAAAAGAGAGCGAGGTTAGTGAAGTCTCTGAAAATAAAACCAAACCTGTGGTGGTTTCATACTCCCACAAAGTGGCTCACATTCTTAAGAACATTGCCATGAAATACAAAGTCCCCGTGGTTTTCTCTGCACCCAGAAAAATACGTCGCTGTGTGGGATGATTGGAAATAATAATGCCAATTCAACAGAATGTGAATCTAAGCATGCAAACCCTTTTTTGAAATGTGCAGTGGGGGTAGTTTATTGGAACCCGCTGACTTGTGGAAGGGTGCACATCGGCCAGACAGGCCGATGTATTAATGAACGCCTAACGGGGCATAAACGCTCGTTAAGAACTGGTACCGGATCACATTTGCCCCATCATTGCTAGGACTGCAGCAAAGAAGAGCAGAAAATTTGCGAAGCAAAACTCTAAGAAACTCAAGTATTATTTAGAAGAAACGTTAAGACTACCCGTGAACTATTATAAGCCCACCGGATTACAGAAAGTGGAATTTCTTGTATCAGCAGCCCATCGCTGGTCATTCGTAAGAATGGAAGTATATTTTTTCAGATAAGTTTAGAAAGATTTGAATCACTTTTGTTCCCCCCTCTGTACTATCCTTCCCCTCGTACTAGTCATTTACCTGCTGTTTGTTATGTTTTTGTCTCCCTTTTCACCACGCCTTCGTCTTGGCTATAAATAAGCCTTTCTTGAATTCAATAAACAGTTGCAAGTAGCGCCTGTCTTGTGTCTTTCTTTTTTTGTGTGCTGTGTTTTGTGCGCTTCATCTACTCAGTCTATTACGATAGTGCAGCCCCCAAAAGATTGTTAGGAACACAAAACACAAAAATTATTGTCAATCATGAAGTCTACTTACAACAGCATATTAAAAATCGGTTTGGCTTTGATCAGAGTATTATTTGTTGGACGAAAAGTTGCCGTCGACCACGGTGACTTGGCTCAGTCGTCTTGGCACTGAGTCGCATAGCGATGCCAATAGCTTGCAACGCCTGAGCAGGCATTGCTATCTTCCTAGATAAGATGCCTTAGCTGATTCTCTGTGCCACCGCAAAAGGTGCCGTGAGGAAAGCTCCTTCTTATGATTCTCCAGTGGTGCTCGACTGGGCTAAGGTCAGCCCAGGTACACAGGAGTGTACCGACGGCGTCCTTACTGATGGCGCCCGAAAACTGCCCGAGCAGCGGCCATTGCCGAGCACGCTGTAGGTGTAGCCAGCGACATCATCACCATCATCACTAGCCTAACTACATCCACTGAAGGGGAAAGGCCTCTCCCATATCTCTCCAGTAAACCCTGTCCTTTGCCAGCTGCGCCCACCCTATGCTTGCAAATTTCCTAATCTCATCGGCCAACCTAGCCTTCTATTGCCCCCGCTACGCTTGCCTTCACTTGGAATTCAATCCGTTGACCTTAAGAACCAGCGGTTATCTTGCCTTCGCATTACATGCCCTGCCCAAACCCATTTATTCCCCTTGATTTCAAATACGATGCCATTAACACGTGTTTCTTTCCTCCCCCTATCTTCCCGCTTCCGGTCTCCTAACGTTACACCTATCATGTTTCTTTTCATTGCTCGCTGCGTTGTCTTGAACATATGATGAACCCTTTCCGTTAGCCTCCACGTTTCTGGCCCGTAGGCGAGTACCGGTAAGATACAGCTGTTGTGCACTTTTCTCTTGAGAGATATTGGTAATCTGCCGTTCATGATCTGAGAGAACTTGCCGTATGTGTTCCAACCCATTTTTATCCTTCTAGTTACTTCCGACACATGATTTTGATCAGCTGTCCCTACCTGCCCTAAGTATACATATTCCTTTACCACCTCCTGCACCTCGCTGCTAACTGTGAACTGCTCTTCCCTTGCTAGAGTGCAGAACATTACTTTTGTTTTTTGCGTGCTAATTTTAGAACCGCCGTCCTGCTCAGTCTGTCGAACTCGCTGATTATGAATTGCAGTTTATGTCTTGAGTGACTCAGCAAGAAAATGTCAGCAGCGGATCGCAGATTATTTAGGTAGTCTTCATTAACTCTTACGCCAAACTGTTCCCAATTCAGGCCTCGGAATAGCTCCTGTAAAGATGCGGTGAGTAGCATTGGCGAAATCATGACTTCTTGCCTGACGGCATCCCTTATTGGAATTTTATTGCTGATTTTATGGAGGACTATATGGTAGCTATGCAGTTCCTATATATATATCTACCGGTATTTTGACATAAGGCTCATCTACACCCTGACTCCGCAATAGCTGTATGACTGCTGAGTTTTCCAATGAGTCAAATGTTTTCTCGTAATCAATGATGTCTATATAAAGGGGTTGGCTATATTCTGCGCATTTCACTATCACCAGATTGATAGTGCGAATATTGTCTATTGTGGAATATCCTTTGAAAACTCCTGTCTGATCATTTGATTTATTAATGTCTAAGATTTCCCTGACTCTATTAGCGGTTAGTTTAGTAAATACCTTGTAGGCAATGGACAGTAAGCTGATCGGTCTGTAATTTTTCAACTCCTTGGTGTCACCTTTCTTATGAATCAAGATTATGTTTGCATTCTTCCAAGCGTCTGGTACTGTCGAGGCCACAAGGCATTGCATATACAGGGTGGCTAGTTTTTCTAGCACAATCTGCCCTCCGTTTCTCAACAAATGGGCTCTTACCTGATCCTCAGCAGCTACTATTCGCCTTTGCATTGCTCCCTAAGGCTTTTTTACTTCTTGTTGTTACTGGCGGAATGACGCATTGCTATGCGCTACTGTCTCTATAGCTAACGTTCTGATTACATTGACTACTGTATAGATTTGTGAAGAAGTCTTCGGCTACATTAATTATCTTATCCATATTGCTAATGACATTGCCTTCCTTGTCTCTTAACGCAAATATTTCCTTTTTTCCTATGCTTAGTTTCCTCTTCACCGCTTTTAAGCAACAGCCGTTCTTTAGAGCATGCCTGATTCTCTCCATAATAATCTTCCTTATGTCGGCTACATTGCGCTTATTCATTAACATCGAGAGCTCTGCTAGTTCTTTTCTGTCGTCAGAGTTAGACGCCCTCATGCTTTCACGTTCCTTAACCACATCCTTCACCTCCTGAGATAGCTTGCCGCTATTCTGTTGAATCGTCCTACCACCTGCTTCTACTGCACACTCCATAATGATAACTGTCAGATTATTGTTCATTGTATGAACATTAAAATCGCCTTCCTAAGTTAAAGCCGAATATCTATTCTGCAGCGACATCCTGAGTTACTCTATGTTGCCTGTTACCGCTAGCTCGTTAATGAACTTCCTGTTCACTAGATTCTTCCGTTCTCTCTTCAATTCTAATTCGAGACCTTGCCATTCTGTGGTCGCTACAACGCAGCTTTCCGAGGACGTCCACATCCTGAACGATGCCAGGTTGAGCGCAAGGTATGAAGTCGATTTCAATTTTAGTCTTACTATTGGGGCTCTGCCACGTCCACTTCCTGTTCTCTCGTTTCCGGAAGAAGCTATTCATGATCCGTAAATTATTTCTCTCTGCAAACTCTATTAATAGCTCTCACCTGCTGTTACTGGAGCCTATCCCATAGTCGCCTACCAACTGGTCGCCAGCCTGCTTCTTGCCCACGTTCGCAGTGAAGTCACTCATCAGTGCAGTGTACTGTGACTTTACTTTCTTGTTTGCCTATTTCACGTCTTCATAGAAGTTTCAACTGTCTGGTCGTCATGACTGGATGTAGGCGCGTAGGCCAGCACCACCTTCAACTTGTACTTTTATTAAGCGTAATTACGAAAGCTGCCACCTTTCCCTTAATACTATAAGGCTCTGCTACGCTACCAGCTATATCGTGAATAAAGAGGAGTCCCACACCTAGTTATTCTCTGTTCGTTAATCCGCGATAGCACAGTATTTACCCGTCATTTAGTACTCTTTACGCCTCACCTGTCTTGGTAACTTCTCTAAGCCCTATGACATCCCATTTAATGCCCGCTAGTTCCGCGAACAACATTGCTAGGCTAGCCTCACTAGATAAGCTTCTAGCGTAAAACGTTGTCAGGTTCAGATTCCAATTGCGGCCTGTCCGCTGCCAGAGATTCTTAGCACCCTTCGCTGCCTCATAGGTCTGACCGCCGCCTAAGCCAGTTGCTCCACGGCCGCTGGGGAATGAGGGCCGAGGGTAAATTGGTTTCTTCATAGAAGGTTGTTGCCAAGTGCTACACCAGGGTGGGCAAATCCTGTTCTGGTGAGGGAATGCGTTGTCGGTTCTGGTCACAGAGATCAGGCCGCACCCCAGGCCTGCTTATGCAATTCCATCGACAGGCGGATTTCATGTTTTTTACATGCGGTGGAGAATAACGTGGCACCCGTATTCGAACCCCGGTCTTGCACGCGAGGCGGATGCTTCACCTCTACGCTATTGCTGCCAAAGCTCTAGGGAGCATAACAGTGCAAACATGTATCAGCAAACATTATCATATGTCGGGTCTCGAACCTAACTCAAGTAAAGCTACCTTGTTTCGCTTCATAAAAAAGGCTCTATGCTAAAACCTAACAAATCTACCAATCTGCATAAGCTTCTGTACGGCACGAGAAAATATTCTACTTCTTTATTTGTTATTGCATCTACAGTAAATAAAAAAGAAAAGGGAGCAGGGAGGCTGCACCACATTCTGAAGAATACGATGTTTTGCAAACCATAGTTCGTTTTTTAGCACTGATGCGTTAGTCCTACCTTACCCGCATTTTTCGTTCGCTCTACGAACGACAGATCATGCCTGCCATTAAACCGACGCCACAGACGCTGAATTTGGTCCCAGAGTGTGCAGAACGTGGACTCCTCCTTGAAAATCGCATCTCGCCACTCCTGTGTACACCACTGCTCGAAATTTCCGGACAAGTTGAGTCGCTCTTCCCTCTGGTTTGTTGTGAGCAACAACTCAGTTCATTAAAATTATCTCTTGCAACCTGCACTTGATGGTGCCGCTGGAGCAACTGAAACGAAGTGCGTTGCGAGCCATATTTGCGCACTATTTCGGCCTGCAGCGTGTGCAGAACTGTCGGCCATCGGGCGGACTCTTCCCCCAATCCAACCCAGGGTAGGTGTGGCCTGTGTGGACAGCAGGCACCCAAAGTGGAGGGGGTGTTTGCCCCTCACGAGTGTAAACCAAAGTGGGCGGTTTGTGGTGGCGGCCACGCCACGAATTCGCGGGACTGTACTGCAAAGTATCGTCTCAACAAGCGAGCCGCCTCAAAGGGCGGGAAATCCAACGCGACGGGCAGGCAGGCCCGTCACCCCGGCAGTGCCGGCGGCGATGATTCACCACGTCGCGGCGACGTCACGGGCTCAAAGCGACGGACACCTCCTAGCGGGTATGACGTCAAGGGCCAACAAGTGCCACCACCGCCCCCAAACGGCGGCCAGGAAAAACAGGCCCGCTCCCAAGTCAAGAATTGCCCGGCCGATGCCTGGGCCAACGCCGTCCAAAATGGCAGACAGGTGAGCGGTTCGGGTAAGGCTACCTCCTCCTTCCACCCCCTCTTCCCTCCCCCTCGCTCGGCGCCTCACGCTGAGCTCCACAACCTTGTAGCTTCTTTGCGAGCACAAAACGAGATGCTCCTCGCCAAAATTGAAGCCTTAGAAGCTAGGAAAACTCCTCCTCCCCATAGTACTCCACCGCGGAGGCTATGGAAAGCGAGACGGCGGCGGCGCCGGCTCCAGATCCTTCCCTTGCCGACATCGAAGCTCGTCTTAATGCCAAATTAGATACCCTGCCTGGGGCAGTGATGGAACGCCTCATCGCTCGAGTCATGGAGGCTATCCCCTGTATGATCGCTCAACACGTCGCGACTAACCCCCGCCTTTCTCGCAAAAATGGCCCACTTAAGGACGTATTGGTCGGCAATTATATTTGCCCCGCCGCGTCACTGCCCTAGAAGATGACGAAGGCAGCTGCCCCCTTCGAGGCACTGAGCTAAAACCACTGGTAACTGGCTCGGGGGCAGCCTCACTTTCAGCTCTCGCCCCTAAATGAGAGCATGGCAGGACACCCTCGGTGTAGGCGTTCCCCCCTTTCAAATCGGCTTCCCCCATTACGATTACTCAATGGAACCTTCGGGGACTCCGGTCCCGTTTCAAGCGGGCGGATTGCCGGCTTTTCCTTTCAAACTTTGAACATTTGCCAGCCGTGGTTGCCCTCCAAAAGTCCGCGAGAGGCGCCACAATAACAAATTATACGACGTTCCAGCAGGACCGATTGACTTGTCAATGCGTCCATAGAAATTATACTGCCAACCAGGTCGACTTAGACCTGCAACTTAAATACTCCTATATAATGGTGACCCTCTTCGCACTACGCCAGCAGGACCCACCGTTACACATACTAACGTATACTGCACTCCAAAATTGCCGAATGCAACATTCGCGGACCTCTGTAGACGCACGCTAAGAGTTGCGGGTAGGGACCCCCTCTTGATTGTGGGCGATTTCAACGCTCCCGGTCGGGCGTGGGGCTACCGCCGTGAAGAGAAGCGGGGACGCAGGTTTGCGGACCTTGCGTCAACGCTGGGCCTCACTCTCCTCACTGACCCAGTGCACCCAACTCGTATAAGCAACACCGTGACTCGGGATACGTGTCCGGACTTGACCTTCACCCGCAACATTCAGTATGCCGACTGGGTCAACACCGGGGAAACCCTCGGCAGCGACCACTGCCTCCTCAACACTACGATTAGGACCTGTCCTTTCTCGCGACCCACAACACAGGCCCGACCACCAGATTGGACCTAGTTCAGGCAAAATTATAACATTGCGAAACTCGTACATGAGCAAGGCTATTAATCTTGGTCCCAGCAACTGGTATCTAGCCTTCGCTCCTCCGAAACTCAAATTCAGCTCTCAGAGGTGGTCTGGGATGTGGATAACCACCTCCTCCAGCTCTGGGAGGCCCGGCATTGCCTTATCCGTCGGTGGCGACGGCAAAAGCACAACCGGAAACATACAGCTCGCATCGCCGAGCTCACCCAGCGAGCGGCTGAGTATGTGGACGCCTCCGGCCCCCACCATGGGGGATGATACACGGCCGCAGTCGTCCACCAATCAAAAACAGTGAACGGCCTTACTTTTCGAGCCCGTGACATAACACACGCGGAGGAGGTCGCCATATCATTGGCTGCATCTTATCCCACTTCCAAAATAATTACTTCCGACTCGAGAAGGACCTGTCGGAACGTTGAGGGGCTGGATACCGTACCTAGTCTACCGCCTTCTCCAAAACAGCGTCTAAACCGGGGACCCCGCTCACTGGATTACTGTTTGGGCTCCTGCTCACATGGGCCTTGAGGGAAATGAGGCAGCAGACGCCGCCGCCCGCGCGCTTTCTTACCGGGCATTCACCCCCCACTTTGACGATCAGGAGCTCGAACTCACTCCGGCTTACTCTTTCCAAGACATTGTTTTACTCTATAAATCTGGCCACAGCCTTTATCCGCGCCCGTGTAAAGGCCTCTCAAAGGTGGAGGAGCGGCTTCTGCTCCGCCTTCATACTAATATTTTGCTGTGCCCGGCAGCTCTCAAACATTTTGACCCTTCTTGCTCGGGCAGCTGTCCGCACTGCGCGAAGAAGTCTTCGGAGATCTACCACATGGTGTGGGCTTGTCCCTCCAACCCTGCTATCCCCCTCATCCCAACCCCACCCGGGAGAACTGAGAGGCGACCCTGCTCGGCTGCTCTGACCTACAGGCTCAAAAGGCCTTGGTTTAACCTGCCCGGGCAGCGGCTAACGCCACTGGGGTCCCGTACTAGGGACCCCACTTAGTGTTTGTGAGGGCCGGCCCCTTAAGGGTCGGTCCAATCATGCCTTCCTGTAAATACTCTTTTCGAGCCAATAAAAGTCGTTCACCACCACCAACCTTCCTGGCGTTCAGGAAGAGGTTTTCAAACACGGCAGCAAGAATTAATTTTCCTTATCAAGAATTGTGCTTCTTGGGCGCCCACTGCAGTCAGCATCGGAAATTTCACTGTCTTCGTCCCTATATGCTCACGTCCTTAGGATGGGGCGATAGATTTCACGCTGAGGGACATCTTCTATGCAGAGTCGTTCCATGGGCCTTCTCTCTTCGATTTTAACCCCAGGTAGCATTCTTGCGAAGTGCCGAATCCACTGCAACCATTATAGTTTTTATATGTTATGCTTTTTCTCATTGCCCAACGGCGAAAGTGGATTGATTGTTCGTATTTTAGTTTTATGAACGTGATAGACCACTGGCTGTGCGGTGCGCGCTCCTACCCTGACACGATTCTGACTGGTCATTGCTCACAGGGGGACCACTGAACCAATGAAACAGAGAACGGTTGCATTGGCTTCGGTAATTTTTAAGAATGCCACCAAGTGTTCCAATCGAGGGAAGAAGGCGGATCACACGACTCTGGACGACATGGACGACATGGACCTGCCCTAAGGTAGACTTAGAAACTAAAATAGACCACCCGAGTGTGACGAAGTGGGAGCACTTGGTGGCTAGCCAGGACGAGGAAGCGCAACGATTCCTCGTACGCCGAGCCACGCTGGCAGCTGTCATGTGCGGCATCCTGGACTGAAGACCGACCACGGCACCCAGTGCCCTGTAAGGGTCACGAACATTTCAAATTTGTCGCCAATAAAGTTATTTCCATCCACCCATTCATGCCCACTTTGGAAAGGGTTGAAAGCCTGAGCATGTGAGCAACCTATTGGTTATTGTAAGGCAATGCCCGAGGAGCGCGCGGCGGGGAGAGGTTGTCTTGCTGGGGGGCCCCAACCTGGGTGCCCCGATAGACCACTTTGCTGCCCGCCGACCCCGAAACCAACGCCGGTCGAAGTCAACAGCTTGGTGAGCTACTGAACGTCTTTGTTTCGAATAGAACATTCTTCCGCATTTTGCTCTGCCTGGCGTTAAGGCAATACACTTATTCTTAGCGTGCCCTGCCGTTGCCGATTTCGTCCGGACCTGCCGTGTCTGCGATACGGCGCCATGGGTTGGGGAAACGTGTCGCGTACGAGTAACGCCTGAGTCTAGCGCGCACGGAAGCTCGCTTTCCTGGCCGGCCGGACACAGAGTTGCCCCATACGACCAATGAACAAATTATGTGAGAGTTCCATCACATTTCTACGATCATGCAAGGGCAGTACCGAAATGTTTGACATTGAATATGCCTCAGAAAATGCCACATCTGTGGCGCAGGACGGGGACTCAAAGCCCCGACGGTGTGCGCGACATCGCTCCGTTGTGCTGACATATTGAAAAACACATTAAGTCAGTTCCGACCTAGCCCAGATGCTGTCTTGAAACTCGGCCGCCTTCGCTCAACTCAAGACAGGCTGCAAGTCTCCGAGTAAGGTAAATGCCACTGCACATGATGAAGCTGTCTTGAGACCAGCTCAAGTCAAGTTCGAACCAAGTTACAATTCTGCATTCTGGGGTTCGTTGCAGAAACGGAGGAACAAAAGCAGAGGCATAGACTTTCTGTCCTAGCCCAAATTGCGAGTTTACGTAGATACACCATAATTGAAAAGTGTTAAAACTTTTCTTTCAGTGTATCAATGAAACCGCTTTGTTTTCGTTGTTTTATACTATCAGCGTCTTTTTTTATATTGAGAAGAGCGGAAAATAACCAGTCACCCTTAAATCGACAGTTTACGGTTGCCATAGATAGTGGATTTTTTCAGTGCGCATTATGATCCCGATGGCAGATTATTCCAGGCTAAATGCCACTAGGAATGCGCAAAGCACACAGGTGGCACAAAAAAGATATGCACTTCAAACGCAATGTGTGAGTCAGAGTGCCCGGGTTCGAACCCGACTGCGGCGGCAGCCGTTCGATGGAGACGAAACGCAAAGGCGCCAAAGTGCTGTGCAAAGTCAGCGCACGTTAAATATCCGCAAGTGGTCGAAATTATTCAAGAGTCCTCAACTACGGCACCTCTTTCTTCGTTTCTTCTCTCAATCCCTCCTTTACCCATACCCTTACGGCGCGGTTTGGTTGTCGGCCGAGATGCGAGACAGATACTGCGCCATTTCCTTTCCCTAAAACAAACTTCAGTTTACTTCAAGGACTAGTAAGCGCGTGTTTTCATTCTTTTCTGGCGTCTTGTTCTTTTTAAGCGAGAGGGTTAATGCTCCCGTTCAGCGGAAAACCCAGCGTCGTTGCCTGTGCGTTGCGCCGAGAAGTCAATGTTACATGGGGATGTCTGGCACTACAAAACGTAATTTTTGCCTAAATTTTAAAAACTGGCGAAGGCAGAACTGCATTAACGATAACGACGACGATTAAGAAGGAAAATTTTCTGTGTGTATTCGCGCAGAAGATGGCTGGAAGTCGGTGAAAAAAATGGTGTGCAATTCAAGCGTCACAGTGTGCTGCACTTTAACACGAGCTTAGCGCTCTCGCGCAGTGGCCAGTAAAGTTGGTCTGCTCGCTCCGCCATTCGTTCAAATAACAGTCGCCGCTATTCATTTTATTTATTTTTGTTTGCTTCTTTCATTTAGCAAAAACCCACAAATATCCAAAGATCTGAGGTTATGGCGTTTTCCTGCTCACCCGAAAGACGAGGGTTTCATCTCGGCCGCGGTGGTCAAATTTCTAGGGAGGCGAAGTTCTAGAGGCCCATGTACTGTGCATGTCAGTGCACGTTAAAGATTCCCAGGAGGTCGAAATCTCCGAAGCCCTTCACTACGGTGTTCCTCATGTACTGAATCGCTTTGGAACGTTAAACCCAAAAATAAAAACCTTAAACCAAACTGCTTGCGACGACTTTCGGCGGATGTCACACTGTACGTCAAGACATCTCCTCGGTGTTAATGACGAAAGACGCCGCCGAAGCCAGCGGTACAGCCCAGCGGTACAGCAGGAAGACTCAAAATGCTTCGTCGAGAAGACCCTACTTTGCCTCTGCCCCTGTTCCCCACGTTGCCCAGTAATTCTTAACACTCATCGAGGAAGAGCATTTACGTCCGAGCTTACCCAAGCTATTCTGAACTACAGCCACACAAGCCACTGGCGAACTGCTGCGCACTATCCGCAGACAACCGTCCTTTCGGCGCCAATAAGCAAAACTAGCTGCCTGCGAAGTTTGATGAACTTTCCGTGGCGCCAGTCAATCTTGTGTTCGCGAGGAATGCCGCACAAGTGAAGTCAAATATACCCCTGTCACACGGCGAGTTTCAATGGCCATCGAGTCGAAGGTCTTCGAAATTCTGAATTGCCTTCGAACTCGAAGGAGTTGTGTCACTGCTACGCTGCAAATCGCCATGACCATTGAAATCGTTCTCGTGTCTTACGCCATGCTTGTGTGGCGCCACAATAAATAATAATAATAATAGGTTTTGGGGGAAAGGAAATGGCGCAGTATCTGTCTCATATATCTTTGGACACCTGAACCACGCCGTAAGGGAAGGGATAAAGGAGGGAGTGAAAGAAAGGAAGAATAGGTGCCGTAGTGGAGGGCTCCGGAATAATTTCGACCACCTGGGGATCTTTAACGTGCACTGACATCGCACAGCACACGGGCGCCTTAGCGTTTTTCCTCCATAAAAACGCAGCCGCCGCGGTCGGGTTCGAACGCGGGAACTCCGGATCAGTAGTCGAGCGCCCTAACCACTGAGCCACCGTGGCGGGGCAGGCGCCACAATCGCTACTTTGCATTTTAAATAACAAAAATATTTGATAAATCTATACGAAATGCTAAAATACACGCATACGTGCATGTCGTTTAAAATGCTTTTAATTGAACGTACGAACGGACAGGTGCAGACACTGATGTAGCCACTTTAAAAAAAGACGAGCCAAAACCAAGCCAGTCCAACTGCGTCAGAGCGCTGCTTCGTCAAGCTTAAGACCTGGGAAATCGCATTTATATCTGAAAAACAAGAGCTATTTGTCTCTTGAAACTTTATGGGAGGGTTATAATGGCGAAACCGAAGGCGAATACAACAGCTTAAAACACGATATTGCTTTGAGGGATTAGCGACGAAGCTGTTATTGCTGTGGAGCGGGCGGGCAGTGCGCCGCCTTGTTGTCAACGCTAAGTACGCAAGCAACGCAGGCTGCAACGCAAAACTAATGCGCTTAATGCGCTAAACACTAGTCTGACACAATTTTAAACTTATTGTACAGGCTGCTTGCATTAAAGTCTAGGCGAATAATGTTTGTTTATGCTTTTGTGCCGTTAATGTGTCGTGTACGAAAGTGCGCTTGGCGCCGTTCGAAGCAACCCTACCAAACTTGGGCAGCGCTCGAAGGCCCTCGAAATCTCGATGGAGTTCCGCGCTGCTCCGTTGACTCGATAAACTTATTACTCGATGGCCATCGAAACTGCCCGTGTAGCAGCGCCAGATCGTCTTTGAGTCGATAGGCTATCGGTCCGAGGGCCTTTGAAATGCCCGTGTGACATGGGTATTAAGCCTCACAGGGACGCCCGATGGGGCTTGGCGGTGGCTGTATTGTGATCAGTGCGCTGCCAACAAAGGAATTCGTCCCCTCCCTGCCTCCTCTTCTTGCAGCGGTTGTCTGTTTTCTTCGCGCTGTCGCGGGAGTAAGCCGTCTTGAAGAAGCTTAGAGAGGTACAGCCGTCGACATGTGCGCGACTTCAAGGGGTTGCCGAGACTTTGAGAATGCAGAAGATACGTCTGGATGGGGTCAAGTCACCATGAAGCGCAATATTCCCATGACGGCTGTCTTTTTCTTCTTTTTCTGTAAAGAACTGAGCGTCTCGACTGACGCTCCTTCGGCACATGTTTGCCTCGCATGCACGGGTGCGAAATAGAAAACAGATTGCAATGTTAGGAATGCAGTAGCTCCTGTGCGGTGGGAAACGGTTGTGGTGTTTGTTCTGTTTGTGTGTTTGTTTGCAACATCTGCTTTCCGAAATGTTTGGCTGGTCGAGGGTATTTCGGATTTTTGGCTTTACTTTCCCCGACCGCTGTTCAATCAATATTCTTTCCCAAATCTGGGATTATTTGACAGAAGCCTTTTTGTTCTTTCCCTAACCACTGATTGGTGAGGAGGGTCACTTGTTACCCTATTGCTGCTGCCCCGCAAGGGCTGGAGACAGAGGAGTTAAAATAAGCGATCTGTGTTGAATCGGGGCGGAATTTCTCTGATCAACGGTTTAGTTATATTGTAAATAGTTTTCTTCTTGATCATTTCTTCTTGTTTTATTTATGTTCTAAATAACTAGTTAACCTTCTCCTCTCCTCGAGCGACCTAAATATTTGCGAGTTAGACCCACTAAGTCATCAAGAAATACCGATTTCTTCATCAATAAGGTGTTTTCTCTCATCGCCACCTGAAGGGGATCTCAACTGGCGAGTCGAGACAGCATCTAAACTGGCGCAGTCGAGAAGGGAAACTCAACTCTGCCGTGCTCACTTTGTGCGCGGGCTCCGAACATAAGACCTGGGATGATATTATCCCCTTTATCTTCTTTGCGTAGAGCACCACAGTCCAAATACCACTCACATGACACCGTTTCGGCTCGTCCACGGCCGGAAGACCGCCACGCTCGACACTATGCTCGCCCAAATATCAACAATGAAGATAACTTCGACGTCGCCACCTTCCTGGTAGGGAACCACAATTCTCCTTGCATGTCCGATTCACCTCTTTTTCTTTCCTCTTGACTCTTCGGCTGCTGCACGGGCTGCGCACGCAGTGGGAGAGCCGAAAAGAGCACGTCGGACGCTGCGGCAGAAGGCAACAATTCCTCGGTGGCCCAGGTGTCCTGAGGTGTTGGCGGTGCTTGCAGCTTAAACTGCCTACCTGCTGCAATCAGTGCACGACCTGAAGAGGCCGTTCGCATTCATAAAAAGATTCCAGTAAGCACCACAAAGCACAACGTGGAGAGCGCAGAAGCCCGACAACTTTCCCGGCTACACGTCAAGGACAAGCAGTTCACAGACGGCCGACGCCACGCGAATTTGCAGCTAGCGGGCATTTGAAGGTGTCGACACGCATTCGCCGCTCCATACTCAAAGAAATGGATTTGCGCTGCTACTTGGGCCTGTGCAAGATTTTTTGTCGAATTTTAGAACTTGATTGCAAGGCCATCCCCGTAGCAGTTTCAGCATATCAGCGGCGCCGATAACGACCAGACGTCGCGTATGTTGTATGCCTGAGGCCTTATTATGGACATTAATGGACTTGCAGCGCCATCAAATGTGCCTGTGTGTGGAAGAGAAGGAAGTAGACAGCGCTGGCGTCACGCGAGAGAACGACCGAAGAAAACAATTAAGACTTGGTGTAAGTGCGATTTTGTCAGATATGCAGCATAGCCAATTCCCCGCAGTGGGTATGTGCCATTAAGCCTGAGGTCGTCATCATCTTCATCATCATCATCGCGTCTCTGGAGGTTCTTCCTGCTGTGAAGCGATTGTGTAGTCACGCGATCAAGCCTCCGAGAGTGGCGAAGCCTCTTCGCTGCAACTTGTCGACTCCTCCAGCATCCTGCTTGTCCAGAACTTTGCTACACCGTCGACTCGACTGTCATCGATTCCTTGTAAAGCCGTTCCACGGGTGGGGGATTAGGCCGAGTTTTAGTCTTGAGGGAATTAGTGATGATGAGTTGCTACGCTTTTGACCGTACCTTTGACCTGCTCAGGAGGAGTTCAGGCATCCTGGTTCGCCAGTGTGCCGGCTCAAAGCTTATGAAAAACGGCGCTGTGGTGCTTTGCTTGTAATCGGCCCTCAGAAGGTCATGCCTTCTTTTAAAATGTGTCCTGCCTTGATAAAGATTAATGTGCATATGACGACGGATTGGGGAGACTGAGTAGGCGGCCTTAAAATCAGGAACGTGTGTGTGTTCCTTAATCTTTTTCGCGCCGTCCCTGTGCCAAAGTAGCATCAAACGAGTGCGTGTTGTAGTTGATCGGGGCAGTCTTTCGTTTAATGCCACCAGTTCGGCCTATTTGATTTCATTGAGGGGCTTGAAGAAGAAATTAAACTTGTGATCCAGAATCTTGTAGTTGTTCTCGCGTAAGCTTTTGTTTTCTCGTTCACAATATGCGTAGGCATACGCAGCTTTGGGTGTACATTGCAAAGGTGTGCGATATAAAGTACTTTCTTTTGAAGCTCCTTCAGAAATTTACAATTTTGTTCACGATAGAAAAACTCAAAAATACGCTCTTTTAAATGTTGAGCTTTCAAAGGGCCCATCTATCTTGCAGTGAAAGGTTGTTGCTTTTTATGTTCGGCGTTTAGAAGCTGGTCTTAAGCTGGCAGGTTGAATTCCAGCCACAGCAGCTGAATGCGATCTACGCGGAAGACATAAACAATCGATTATTTGCTGCGCGATGTCACCAGATGTTTGAGTACACGTGCGTTTGGGGGAGAATAAAGTGAAACGACCGAACCCAAGTGGTCGGCTGTAATCTGAAGCGCTGTACTACGGGATCCGATACACCATTTCAGCATCTTAAAGCGGAGATCTAAATTCACATAATTTCATTATTTCTCGTGTTTGCACAGACTGCAAGAAGAGAATTCGTAATATTTATTTCGTTAGCTAACACGCAAAGGTTTTCGCATTTCATATGCATCTTGGCACATTTTTCTCCTACATGTTGTACTACACCACTAAAGTGCTTTATCTGCTCGGGTCACAGGTTACTGATTATGCCGTTTTGTGCAGCGAATTTCGCCTCTGAGCACAAGAAATTAACGTGTATTTTTTCGGTGTCTTTTTTTTCTTTTCAAAAAGGATACCACCCGCTCAGAGACACCATCATTAGCAACAGGACTGTTCCTACAGAAATTCTTGCGCGCCGCTTCTTTGAAATGATTGAGCACATTTTTTAGCAACTAATGTTTGCAAGGAAAAAAGAATGCTGAATTGGCGTCAGCGCGCCTCATTTATTACTAAAGCTGTGCCTGAGCTGCTTTTTTTTGTCCCGTTTATTTTACAGCAGTGCGAAAAGTCATGTGTGACGCATGCTCCATTATTGCTCATACCCCTGGGAGTCGTTCACCCAAAACTGCGGCCGATTTGAAAGCCTATTAAATCACTCTGTGTGGACGTAGACTTGCTCAAGGTAATGCCAATCCCCAGCTGAGACCTGCAGCGAACAGAATTTCTAATGGTTCCAGAGGTAGATGTGACAAGAAAAAAAAAATTGACGGAGTGCATTTAAGAATGCTAACATGCTGTGAAAGCGAACCCAGCGGCAGTATAGCCACTGGGTTTGGGAAGTTCAGCCGCTGCCAAATACATTGGCAGTTTAGCACGTGGGGTGTTGGTTTGTGGTGATGGCGTACTTCTCTAATTCAGTAGCCAGCGAAGCTGATCTGTTCGAGCCGCCCGAATAGAAGTTGGTGGCGGCGTGCAATCGTAGCGCGAGAGACTGGCACTTAGCGCGCTAGGCCTGAATACAAGCCTGAACGATGGCAACCGAACCGAGCGCAGGTACCTGCGGCAGTTTAGAGCGCGGGGCGTCGTTTGTGTGTACCATAGCGCAGTGTTATGAAAAAAAGCATGTAGGCGTACAGCTCAAATACAGTGGCCAGCGAAGCTCATCTGTTCGCGCCGGGCCGGA
Organism: Amblyomma americanum; assembly: GCA_030143305.2. NCBI lineage: Eukaryota > Metazoa > Arthropoda > Arachnida > Ixodida > Ixodidae > Amblyomma > Amblyomma americanum. The sequence goes on along the minus strand of JARKHS020015433.1, from coordinate 93,449 downwards.
TTCGAAACCCAGCCCATTAGGTTCACCTACGACTTCAGAATAAAGTTCATTTTCATTTTCTCTTGAGCATGTAGCACTTCCGGTGACCTCATGTGGCCACGTGGAGGTTTAGGCGTGTTACACGTCGACGATCGGTTAAGGTTTCTTTCTGTATGATCCTTATCTGAAGGCTTTTCTTACTGATGAGCCAAATAATGTTTTCACAATATAGTTAGCCTACAATCACGCTTCTCGACAATACGATTTTTGAGGGCAGCTGCTCCGGTACGCGAACTGTAGGCGTGGCAATAAGAAGCGCGTAAAGCCGAGTGGAGGTGGCCCTGGGTTCACTCTGCGTTGTTCATTCCATCTCCGCTCTCCTCCTCGCACTCTCTTCGCTATCTCAGTAGTCGGAGAAAGCAGGCAGGTATTCGCCGCAAGCTGCACAGCTGCCAATTGTCTTATAGTGGCCCCATCTCTGATGAGCTATGCATGCCTTATCGGTGACATCATCGGCGAGCAGGTGATGGCCTCGGGCTTCTCTTCTCTATTCTTCATTCTGCCGCCTCTCCCTTTTGAAGCGAAAAGCTTCACTAGGCTCGTCAACACCGGGCTTCGCGTGAGCAACACTACAGATTTGCCACTGCTGCGCATGCGCGAAACCGAGTGACGTCACATGGAGCGCAGGTGGCCGCTGCGGCCGCAGCCGTCGTAGCCACCGCGCGCTGACTCCGTCGTGTGGCCGTGGAACCGAGTGACCTCACGCGGAGCGCAAGTGGCCGCTGCTGCCGCAGACGTCGTCGCCGCCGCGCGCTGCCTCCGTCGTCTGACCTTTCGCCTTGAAGGTGGAGAAAAAGACCCAGAAGTGGCAGTGTGGGAGTTGGCTCAAAAGAATAGAAGATATGAAAAGTGCAAGGCTAGACAAGCGGCTGAAACGTCAGAATCACGAGAGACACACCTTGCTAAACGGCAGCAAAAGGACGCTGAATTGCGCCGTTTGGCTGCATCAGTTGAGAGTGGCCAGGTGAGCGAAGTATAGTATAGGAGGGAAGTTACTTCGTATTAACGCTGCCGTAAGAGAGCACTTTGTTTAGAGCTGTACATCAATAGCCAAATCATTCTTCAAATTTTGTCACTTAATCTTTAATTTGAAAGAAACGGTTATATAACAAAGAATTTCCAGTCGAATTCACCGAACCAATTTTTAAAGCGGTGCAAAAAGCGTTCAATTCAACTGCTTTTATTTTTTACGTGCTGTAATTTTTTGCCTTGAAATGAAAGCTGGAACAATATATCAAAATTCCAACTTATCCTGGGCTCCTGTGCAGCAATAAAAGTTCTGAAATGGGCAAATTGGGCATACCGAGACGATTGATGGGGATGCCAATAGGGCGGGGCAAAAACCATTGCCAGAGATCCTTGCACGGTTTGTCTATTTATGCTCAAGCAAGAGACGTAGTCCTGATGCAGGATACAACTATACTTAACTTGAATATTTGGAGCCACGACAAACTTCTTCTATTTTGCTCCAGATTGTTGTAGCTGCACTGCCGCCCCATCTCTATCATTCCTTGCCATCTTTGAACTTAGCTTAGCGCGGCAGCGAGTGGCAGGCATTCTTTACGACCCCAACGCCGTGAAATCTTGTTGCTATGCCGCCACAGAGTCATTCAGTTATTTATGGGCGGCAGTCAGCCCCATAAATACTTTCACATGGAAGCCTTTTCGTTGTCTTCGTGCTCGCAGGACTGCCTTTATAGCTACGCAGTATCTGGAGGAGGTGCTGGGATCCTACACTTGACGCCACGCAGTGATGACGGCACTTTGGGGGAAGTGCTCACCTGCACCGCTGCTATGTCCCGAAGATGGCAATTAGTGCACAATCTACATTACTTGTGCTTTGTCAGCCTCGTCAGCCATCTACCCTCTATGGAGAATATAGACAACCCTGTCCTCGCTGTGATTGTCTAGGGCGACAACGCCAAAATTTGAAACGTATGCTTGCAATTAGAAGGCTGCGAACGTGGTTTGAAAACCACGAGATTTACTCGCGCGCTAAGAATCAATGACGAAACAGGTTGTGCAGACGATCTACGTTTTGTCTGAAAGAGGAGGTTTGGTCAATTGTTTAGGGGAATCCCTCAAGGAGGAGTAGATTTGTAATATGGGAGTAATTGCTCATTGGCATCCGCCCAAGTGCAGTCATAAGGTTACAAAGTCAACCTATACAGCTTTCTCTGAAACTTCGTAGTTAAAGAAAAATTCGTTCTGGTCCGGGGTTCTAACCCAGGACAACCGCTACACCGGAGAAGTCGCTTTACCAACTGAGCTCTCCGGGATTGTAAGCGAAAGCGAATTGATTAATAAGCATATGAGTAATTACTCCTTTATTACAAATCTACTCCACCTGTGGGGATTCCCCTAAACATTTGACCAACCCTGTTCCCTCTTCCAGTTAAAATAATACTTTAATAATAACAATAATAATAATAATTTATTCGACCATCATGCGGTACATGATGACAGGGAGCCCGGAGTAAAAGCTGCCCATTGACAGTTTGACAGAGCTCTGGACCGCCTACATTTTGGCAACAGGAATGGAGTTCGAAATAAAAAAATTATTACAATAAAATAAATGGCAACACAAGCACTCACGAAACATAACTTCAAGGTGAAAAACTACACAATCACAAGAAATAACAAAACACCAACAAAACATTAGCACAGCTATCCATAGACACTTTTCCAAATAAGAAAAAGGTGAGTAAACATGCAAAGCCAATAGCACTATCACAATATGTGTTCACGTAGACAAAACATTAAGTAAAGCAAGAAAAGTTACGTGTTAGAGAGGAAAAGTTCCTCTAAACGTTTGTGTTAGATATTCCGCAAATTTAGGTTCTGTTCTAGATGTTCGTTCAATATTCGTGGCAGCCTCTATTGTAGCGTATGTAGACCGTAGCTAGTTCGATACGTTTTTATTTTCCATTGGGTCCTGCTTCTTAATTGTTTCATACGTCGGAGTGTGACTAATTCAGCTAGCGTTTGAAGGAATAGTGTGCGATTAGATAATCTCTGTTTGAAAGCTCGACACAGACGATAAGGAAAGATGTTCGGTATAGGAATTATTTAATGCTTCGGGAAAAGTTCGACGTTTTGATAAGAACGCGGCACGTTTTCAAAAAGGCGCAGAAAACTTTTTACAGTACGTGTTTCTTTTCCAGGTTTTTCTGAGTTGTAGCACCTCAGACCAAGCCATAATAATTAACGCGAGATTTAAAAAGCGAGTGATAAATTAGGAGAATCGCAGATTTTGGAAGTACGTGACGATTACTGTGGAGAAGACGAAGAATTTGAGATACTTTTGTGGCTATGTGTAATATGTGGGCGTCCCAAGACATGTTTTCATTAAATATAACACCTAATTTTTTGAACGTTGCTACTACTACTAAAGGACAGGACCTTAAATATAGTTTTGCTCAAATGGGCTAGTTAGTTTTTAGAGCGGAAAATTGCAACTTTCGTCTTTCTGATAATAATTTTTAACGCGTTTCTCAGGGCCCATTGATCTAGATGCTCTAACAAGCGGTTTGCGGTATCTACCAACTCATCTGTGTTTCCCCAGATATGAATACACTAGTGTCATCCTCATAAATAACAAATTTTACGAGTTGTAGAGAACAAACAATGTCATTAATGTAGGTATTGAAAAGAAAAGGACCAAGTATACTTCCTTGGGGAACACCAGAGCAGACGGGCTGTTTTTCAGATGTGAAACCTTGTAATGTAAGTCCCTGTTTGCGAAATTGTAGATATGATTTTATTAGTGAGACTAAGTGCCCGCTAAATGCGCATAGTTCTAACTTACGGAGTTCCAAATCTTGCTTAATGAGACGAAAAGCTTTCGTTAAATCAATAAAGATTGTAATTACTACTCTATTTTGTTCTAGCTCCTTCAAAATGTGTTCTTTCTGGTCTAGTAAAACATATTCTGTGGATAAGTGTTTTCTCAAACCATATTGTGATCTCGTAAATATATGGTTATCAGAATCAAAAGAAATAAATTGCTGATAGATAATTCTTTCAAGTAATTTATAAAATATAGGAAGTATTGATATGAACCTGTAGTTGTTCACTTCGTTTCGATCACCTTTTCTGGAGAGGACAGAAACACGTGCACTCCGCATACCACTAAGAAAGACAGGTTTTGAAATAAATACATTCATAATATGCGTAACATATGGCAAAATGAGGTCAAAAATGAACCGAATAGGCGTCATTTGCATCCCGTTGACGTCACAAGCCGTAGAGCAGTTTATTGCATGAAAAAGTGTAAATACTTTAGCGTCATCAACTGGTTTAAGAAATATAAAATTTGGAACTATATTCACATCCCTTAGGTCGTTTTCAAGAAGAACAGTAACAAAAAGTTTATTAAATGTTTCTGCTAAATCGTGCCCAAAAATTTCAATATCATTCATTTTACTTGAAGAAATGGCATTTTGAAGAATGTTCTGCGATAATAAATTATTCAATTTTTTCCACATGAGATCTGAGCGGCCATTAGTTGAAGCGAATTAAGTAGCATAGTATTCATTTCTCACCTCTGAGTTCTTTGGTAAGGCGCTTCCGTTATTTATTAAATGTATTGAAGTCACTGGCTTCTCTTGTTGTAATAAAATTATCATAGGGCCTATTATTTAAGGGTATCTTCGTATTAGGTTGGGGATTAGCCACGGCTTGCGAAAGAGCCGATTCAGCTTCGCAGTTTTCATAGGGAAACTTGCTCTGTATAATAGTTTTAAAATGTGCGGGAACTCGTCATAAGCTTTGTTTGGGTAGCTCAGGTAAAAGATAGATTCAAAATAGGTGTTTGCAATTTTATGCCTTAACATAGATAAGTTATTGTTAGTTATTGCTTGGAATTGGTATGTTTGATGCGATTCGCATATTGTTTTCATAAAGCAAAAGAATGCTGGCATGTGGTCACTTAAGGCATGTACAATGACATCGCATTTAGCCCTATTACGGTAAATGTTTGTGACAAACAGGTCAAGCAATGACGATGATCTAAGCGTATTATGCGTTGGGAGCTGGATTACATTAGAAAAACTTTTTGAATTCATTAACAATTTTAGATTTTTCTAAGCCACGTCAATACTTAACATATTAATATTTGGATTTTCTCCAAGTACAAATGTCGGACGTTCATCTCAAGCATAGGAAACGGAAGATTTCAAGAAATAAAAAACGTTTCAACTTTTGACAGAGGAGGCCGGTAGCAGACCACGAAATGAGCAGAGACAACACTTCGTGGTCAAGAGCACACTCTGGAAACAGCGGTACTAGGTCAGGTTGCCATTCTTTCCGGACCAACATGCAAACACCCCCACCATGTCCAGTATCATGGTTTAGATAGAATGTCCGATACTCTGGAAGGCGGAAAACATCAAATTCGCTCGTACACATTGTTTCTGTGATCATGATGATATCAAATGGCGTACCAATCTCATCAGAGAAGGCATTTAATTTTGCGGATTGGGCATTAAGATGTGTACACTTACACGCTTTTCGGTACTCTGCACGTAGAAAGCTTACAAACTGGCTTGGACTTATGAACGATGCATTGGTAACGTTAGCCATTTGGAAGCAAGAAAAAAAAAGAGAAGCAAAGCTGCCGTTTGAAAACCTAAGAGAGCTCGTCAAGCTTGCCGACCTGAGACACAACAATCGCCGGCGCGCCGTCGATTTTTCGAGTAAGGATTTTGTCATTAGAGTACCAGGCATACTTCTAGCCCTTAGTTTTCGCCCATTCTTTCACGACTGCATGTTGTGAGCGGCTATACTTAATCAGATTTTCGATCACGTGTAGTTCAATGTTGGTATCAGAAATATTCGGTCTGTTTGACCACCACTGATCTCTGACAATGTGGTTCGTGAAGCGATAGATGTCAAATAATGCGAGAAATTGGTCGATTCTCTCGCGCTCTACCATAAGTTTGCCTTCCCAGTTAGCGCAGTTGGTAGAACGACTGCTTCCCTGAAGCGGGGGTCGCTGGTTCCAACCCCCGACCAAAATGATGTTTTCTTCAACTACGAATTTTCTGAGAAAGCTGTATAGCTTTCCTTTGCAGCCGTATGGCTGCGCTTGGTAACAAAAGAACTGTAGTGCAACTAAGACGACACAAGAAAGAGGCACACAGGGCGCTTGCGGTGGATGCCAAAGAGTATTTACTCCCTTATTAGAAAGAGGGGGTTTACTGCTATCAAGAATTCAGCATTCATATGGGACCGTGGCTGAGTATGTTGAGGAAAAGGAGCGCCTCTTTAGACGCGGAGATTCACCATGACGAAATTGAAAAAGGTTCTAATGACCCTCTTTTCGCCGGTCTGGTCTGCAGTGCACCGTAGACCGTCGTGTGAATCAGTATCGAAGCCGGCACAAAGGGGAGGACGCTGGATGCCAGAGTTCGGCAATTAGAATGACACTTAGATGTCTTCTCCGGCAGCCACCCCGATACAATGTCAACCACCAGGGTAAATTTGCAGGAAGCCATACGCGAGGTTGTCCGCGAGGAGCTTCTCCGACTTCTACATGGTTCGCCTCTAGCAGCGTTGAAGAGTGGTTTCCCTCTTTCTGTCTGCACAATGACAGCCTCGTGATGAACTTCGCCCGCACAAAACTGTGTACCCCATCGTCGTTTTGAACATTTCACGAGAAGAAATTCGGCTGGGGTCGGACGACGAACACGGCAGGAATATCCGCGTTTACCGCGACCCTACACAGCATTCGAAGTAAAAAAAAAAATGATGATGATTGAGCTCCGGATAAACAGTGTGTTCACGATAGCTTCACACACATGGACAAGTGGTAAAGCTATTTATTCAGCAGAAGGTGTTTTCTTGGTTATAGCTATGAAGACACTGCTATTATCCGTAAAGAAGTTCAAAACTGCCGCGCATGCGCGACGCGCGCAGCGAGGCTGCTGATTCGGCAGCGGCCATGGCGCAACTCTGACGTCACGCGCGGCGCACCTGTTGCTCGGCGCATGCGCATTAAGGGCTCCGGCTTGGGCCAGCGACTTTGGCTTTACATGAGGTAGTGAAGCTATCGCTTCAATTCTACTGGGCGCGACTGTCCCCCGATGTTGCAGAATACCTCAAAACATGCAGTGAGTGCGAAAGACTCGGTGAACGACTGTTCGGTGAATTACGTCAACGGACAGAGATTAAACTTGGCTAATGAAAAAAAATTGCCCGGCCCACTTCGTCTTGCGACACAACGGGCTTAAATCAATTAGAAAAAAAATCAAAATTTATTTTAATAAACGGGTATGCGTCACAAATCACCTTTTACAATAATGAATGATAAATGCGACACGAGAGCAAATAGCTTACACAAAGCACGTGTTGTTATTGAGGAATGGTGGAACTACTTTTTGCATTGTATATGGCTTTTAAATGTATGTAATTAGCAAATTTTTGACTTATCTATTATAAAGAACATGTGCGCGAGAATAGCTGGAGGCATAGTCTTGGAGATAATTAATGGAGCGGTTTCGCCGCAGGTTTCACCATTCTTCAAAGCAAAGCACCGAAAAAATGCGCTCCAAAGAAGACGTACACTTGCGTCAAAGACAAATATGGATATGCGCTTCAGCGGCGTTGCTATCCCCCATCTTACAACAAAATTCACAAGTTCAAATAGACTTTGGCCATATGCCACGTGTATTTAAATTGCGCAGGAGCAAAATATGCTACGTGAAAGAAAGTGAAGAAAAAGCTGCAATCTTAGCAGACAAAAATTTAAAATTGGTTTTCGAGGAAAGGAAATGGCGCAGTAACTGTCTTAAATATCTCAATGGACATCCGAACCGCACCGTTAAGCCCGAGATGCATGCGACGTTTATTTCGACGATGTCCGCCCGGCAGAAAACGTCGTGGCGGCGCGACGCAAGGCCGGAGCCACATAGAGCGAATAAGCGGCAGCCCACCGCCGCGTATCTCTCAGCGCGAAAGCAAAATGATCAACAAGTGGCAAATACCATTGAGCGAAGAGCTCTTAGAGAGCAGCGATGTTGACACCTCTGTTAGAATAACGAAATTGTTCGCTTAGACACCACTCTACTGATTGCAGAACGCGTGCATAGATATCTACAAGTTCTTGCGTGCTCGAATGCATGCGGTCGCGTACCTTTCTATGCCCGCTCAGCCGTGGCTAGCATCGGCTGCGGTTCTCTTCGGCACCTTCGCTTCAGGGAGGAAGCGCGGGCATTTCGATCCAAAATTCGGTCGTGTTTTCTAAAAGAAGTGACTTTTCATGTCTGGTGAAGCGTTTATTTCCACGACACTAACATGGCGACCATGTTGGCGGCGGCGGCAGCCAAACCGGAAGAGCGGGCTTTCTGCGCTGCTATTGGCTTGCTCCAGCTGCCGCTTCCGGTCTCGCCGGACGCCGCGCGTCATTATCTGGCGGGGCCAGATCGGCGGCGGCGGGAGTTTTTTTCGAGACCGGACATCAAATGCGCGCCGTCGGGCGACAATTGCCGACAAAAACACTCCATGTATCCCGGGCTTAAGGTAAGGGAGAACAGCGGGAGTGAGAGAAGAGAGAAAGAGGTGCCGTAGTTCATGACTTCAGAATTATTTCGACCACTTGGACATATAGATCAGATTACCACATCCCCTTAAGCTCTCGGAGAGCTCGGAACCCCTCAAGGGGCGGTCCTTTCTCCCGTCTCCTTTAACATCACTGTCATTCCCCTGGCTCACAAGCTGGCTCTAATCGCACACCTAAAGCATACCCTGTACGCTGATCATATTACTACATGGACGACTCACAGCTCTGGCGGGGAAATTGAGCAAAACTCATCGGTTAGCTGCAGACACCATTTCCTCTCAGGCGTCATCAATCGGGCTCGAATGTTCCCCCTCTAAGTCCGCGCTCTTCCTAATTAGATCAGAATTTGGCGCTAACTCGCCCGTACAACTCGCTTTAAAAGGATTTCCTATCCCCATCACAAACTCCCTCCGCATTCTTGGCCTCCACTTGCAGGATTCTGGCCGAAATGAATGTACCCTTAAAAGACTCAAGACCTCCTCGCAATCCGTGTTGCTCCTACGCCGAGTATCCTTCCGTAACAAAGGTTTAGAAGAAGCGGACAACATGAAAGTAATGCATGCATTTACGCTTAGCCGCTGTCCATATGCACCCCGATATCTCAAATTGAACCGCACGTAAATCGAAGACTGAACGCGCCATGATCCGAATTGAAACTAAGGCAGTCTTAAACCTACCTCCTAGCACCAGCACAGCCAAACTCCTTGCACTACACATGCATAGCGCTATTCAGGAACTAGTTGACGCGCACCTTCAGACACAGTACCAGAGTCTTGCCGCGAGCGCCACTGGCCGCCATATACTCTCCTCTCTTCACATCAGCATTCCCGCTAACCAGTCAACCCTTATAGCTATCCCTCGACGCATCCCTACTCCTCTCGTTGTGCAACCCCTTGCTTGAAAGTCCATCTCGAATATTTTATCCCTCGCCCTATAGCTCGCGCTTATGCCCTCCATAAGTATTGCGCGCAAGCCCACGATGCCGTTTTGGTAGACACCGCTTGTACAGCGCATGAAGCGGTAGCAGTTGCCAACAACCAAACCCTACCCTACCCCCTAGCTCGCAGTCTTCCCTCGGGCTCTACGCCTGAAGAGGCATAGGAGACCGCCGTCGCCCTAGCCTTTGCACATTCGGAAGCCCAATACATCTTCAGTGACTCCAGAATGGCTCTGTCCAACTTTGCCAGGGGCAGGTTCACACCCCTGCCTGGAAATTGTTGAACACCCCTACTCAAAATTTACCGCGCAGGGTAGAGCTCCAGTAGGTGCCGGCTCACTCTGGTAACCCTGTAAACGAGGCTGCCGATAAATTGTCCCGACGTTTGATTTGCAAGGCTCAGGACAGTGTTGATCCAGGATTTTCGAGGGAGCAAGCGCACACCTTTACAGAGTTCACGCAAATATCCTGTTTGGACCGTTGGACATACCCCCCACCCCACCCCTCTCTTACGCACTCCCAAATGATACTGTTCAGACGCCTCCAGACCCGCTCTCTGTCATCCGCCCAGCTGCTATCCCACTACTTTCGCATGTCCCCTGTATGATACCTATTCGGTGATCCTCAGGCCGCACTCTCCCACTTCATTTTCGGCTGCCCTGTTGCCCTCTCCCGCAGAGACAGCACGCCATCTCGAGTTGGGAGGACTGGGTGTTCCTGCTCACGTCTGCAGACCCGACATCGCAGCTTCTTGTGGTGACTCGGGCTGCTGCCGACGTCATGTCCCGAGATGACCAACATGATGCAGTGCGGGACCACGCAGTGGCCCAGGTACCCAGCAGGGTCTAAATGTGAATTGCAGCAATAAAGTTTCTCTCACTCCCTGTCTGTCGACCACCTGGAGATTTTAACATGCATTCACATCGCACAGCACACGGGCGCCTCTGTGTTTCGCCTTCAGTTAAACGTGGCCACCGCAGTCGAAATCAAAACCAGGTACTCCGGCTCAGTAGTCGAGCGCGCTAACCACGCAGCAACCGCGGCGGGTGAAATTCAAAATGAATTTCAGTGGTGTAGTGGCGCTCCCTTCCAGAGCTTGTTCGGCGTGTTTCATATGGCCTTGAATAGAGGAGCACCACATGACGTCTGCGAGACGCAGTAGTTGTTGTTGTTACGACTGAAGGAAGAATGAAATGGAAAGCGCACGGGGCGTGCCCACTGGCTCAAGCTGAGCCACAATCGCTTCCACGTGCAGACAGTGGGAGAGTTAAAAGAGTTGTGAGAGGAAACATTGAAAGGAAGGACGCGCGTTGCAACAACCGCGTCATCTCAAGCGACGACGACAATTTAGCAAGAGATACTCCCGGTGAAAAAGAAGTCCTCGTCACATGTGCAAGATCCTCTATGTCCGAGCCCCGTGAGGTCAGGAAGCCACCTCCGTCTGCGAGCCCCAGCGGTGCCAAAACCTATAAATAGCGGGAGCTTCGAACGCAAAGAAAAGGCTCATAACTGGCCCCGTGGGAAAGTGTACTCCAGTCTCATCTTAAGCTACGTGGCATTAGTGACAGATGTGCGCTCGATTCGCGGGTATTCTCAACGTTGTGGCAGAAACGCGGCACTGAAGCAATAGGACGTTGTCGTTCAATGTGATCATTGCCGTTTGCGTTGACACCGTTCTAGACAGCGATGATTTTGAGGAAAAGAAGGCGCATAACTGGCTCCCCAGGGTCAGTTGACGCCTCAATAGCGCTTTTGACGTCCGTGGTGGTGTGATAGATAGATGTCGGCTGCATGCATTAGCGCTGAGAACATTGTGGCACACATGGGGCGCTGCAGAAATAGGCCGCTGTTTTCATTGGGTGACCAACATCTCGCGATCAACCATGAACTGTCGCGTGCCTGGGAGGCTGTGAGCGCGCTGCCTACTGAGTGTGCGGAACTCATTCTACGTTACAGACGCCAAGCCGCGTCTACTTGCCCGATATACCACAGCTTTCACTCTCTAACAAGGTTCAGCAGTAGTTAAACCGCAGCTAATTTTTAACCCAAAAGCTTTACAGCTCCCCTCTGTAGCTTCTTTGCCATGTACGCCGTGTATGTAGTTTGAACTTGAACCGACCTGGAATCACTTTGCAGCTATGACGTCACATAACCGCCGCCGCCGGCGTTGTTGTTGACAACGATCTAGACTTCGATGATCTTGGTGAAAGGAATGGCGCCTAACTGGCTCCCTGGGTCAGTGGACTTCTCAGTCGCTGTAGGTATGCTTGACGGTGGTGAGAAATGTTGGCTGCATGCAACAGCGCTGACAGCAATGTATATCACACGCGGAATGGCAGAAACAGGCCGCAGCGTTCATTGGTGGACCAACCTCTAGCGATAATTCAATAACTTACCTGCCACCTGCCAGGGTCACAGGGTGGGTGCGCTGCCTATCCTCTGTATGGAACGCACTTAACTTTACAGACACCAAGCTGCGTCTGCTTGCGCGATACACCACAACTGTTGCCCTCTGACCAGGTTCGATAGTAGTTGAACCACAGCTATTTTTTTACATTTTGAAGAAGGATAGCGCCCGCTCAGAGAGAGCTGCATTATACCGCTCCGAGACAGCTGCAAGTACTCTGCTTCAAGCAATCACCGCGCCCTCTTGCTGATAATAACTGAGTTCGACATGCTCCATGAACATATATATAGAAGCCACATTTACGCCAAATTTCAACCGGCTCAGCTAAAGTAACCAAAGCCCTTGAAGGATAAGCCTGGTAAAGCTTGGCTAGAATTCATTGCATCTCGCCTGGACAATCCATGATGACTGCTGAAGTAATTGCCGAGAGCTGTTGCAGTCCATCGGCACCGACTGACAGACAGCGGAAGTTGTCTAGACACTGCGAGCGCACTGCTCCGGCGTAGCTGCGGTTGAGAAACGTCATGGATGTCACGCGACTGTAACATATTGCCGCGAATATTTGCAATGTTTGTTCGTTTTTCAAATCTGCCGCCACACCACCTTATCGCTTTCTTTGCGACGCAAGGCGCGACTAGATTTATCTCGCTAACAAGAATAAAAGCGCAATAACACGACACAAAGAAGGAGGAAACCGACAGGACAGCGCCTGTCCTGTCGGTTTCCTCCTTCTTTGTGTCGTGTTATTGCGCTTTTATTCTTGTTAGCTATGAACCAACATGCCCCGGAGAGTGTTTTACTGAAGATTTATCTCGATTGATCGCAGCCAGGCAGAGCTGATTCTACGTTGCGGAATGTTCTGGTAACTTGACACGCCTTATCTCGAAAGTTCGCTATCAGCTTTAAATTGAGCACAATCGACAGCGGCGGGCATTCTGTACGACGACCGCCGAGCACGCTTGTCGCTTCGCCGCCGCCGAGTGATTCAGTCCAATTTGGGGTGCAAGTCAGCCCAATAAAGAGTTTTCTTTTAGAAGATCCTTTCGTCCGTCTTCATCGCTGCTTTGACTGCCATCACCACAACGTGACATCTGGTGGAAGTGCTGGGTAGCCTTCCATATTCCGGACGCCCCCTTCAAGTCGTGAAGCCAGCCCTAAGCGATTCGCACTCGAGGACAAGCCAGCAGCTCAGCGAGCCAGCCGACGTCTCCAGGGAGAGGAGTCTGAGTTTGGGAAACTGCCGGACCGCACCAGACAGCGAAAAGACGCTGCTACGAGCACCGCAACCTCGCCGAAGATGTCGACACCCATCATACTACAACAGCCGCGGGTGCCGCCAACTTTCAAGGGATGCCTAGGCGAATACCCTGAAGAATGGTTCGATCAATTTCAGCGCGTGGCGTCATTCAACAAGTTGGATGATGCGGCAAAAATTGGACACGTGTTGTTCTGATTGGATGGCTCCGCACGCACGTGGTACGAAAACTACGAGTCGTCCTTTACGACATGGGAGCTATTCAAGAGAGAACTATTGAAGGTATTCACCAGCGTCGTGAGGAAAGAAAGAGCCGAACGACTCCTCGAGTCCAAGATCCAGCTTCCGAATGAGCCCGTCCGCGGTTACGTCGTGGAGATTAAGCGCCTATTTCGACCCCGGGATGACCGAGGAAAAGAAAGTTTAGTTTTGAATGCGCGGCATAAAAGAACAACTCTTTGGCAGCCTCGTCCGCCAGCCGCCAACAACGGTCGAGGAATTCATGCAAGAAGCCTGCACGATCGAGAAGACCCTCGACGTCCGAGCTCGGCAGTACAACCACCCTTCCTCTGCCTGTGCAATACGTTCGGACACGCCGGCCACCACCAGCGACAGCTTGCGGGAAGTTATCCGCGAAATCGTCCGAGAGGTGCTACGCCAATTACTGCCATCCTCCCCACAGCCACAAGCAGCGACTCTGATGGACGTGGTACGAGAAGAAGTGCAACAGGCACTTGGCACCCCGACGGCCACAGAACCCCAGGCCATGACGTACGCCACTGCAGTAAGGCCTGCCCAGCCCCAACGACAACCCCCACGTCCTCCCCGAGATGAGCCACTTGTTCCACAACGCCGCCTCCCAGACCCCGCCCGTCCAGCCTATGACCGACGCTCAAGCCCCAGGAAATTCGACGCCTGGAGGACTTCCGACAACCGGCCGTTGTGCTTCCATTGCGGTGAGGCCGGCCATATTCTTCGTCACTGCCCGTACCGACGTATCGGTCTTCGAGGATTTGCCGTTAACGCCCCACGACCACGCTTCCGACGACGTCCGTAAGAAATCGACGAGTACCTGCTTCGAGAAGAGTACACGCCGAACCGCTTTTCGCGCTCACCATCGCCGTCAACCTCGCGCTTAGCGTCGCCACGCCGCAGCTACGCGCCACGGTGCGAGGAAGGTCTCCCAGCCCCCGTAGGGGAAACTAAAGGCAGCAACTCTGGAGGTGAGTTTGCTCAAGAGCGAAACGCCGAAGATCCTCCACCGACCACGCCCCATGAAGACGCTGCACCCGCGACTCCGCGTGAAGAACCGGCACTCGCTGCACCGATGCCGCACACAATGAGACCCCCGAACATGACGCAGGCTCCCTTGAAAACGATGCCACCACCCAGAAGAGCTTCGACCACGCGCCCCACCCGCGGCTCGCTTACGCGACGAAGCCGTGACCCGACGCCGAGAGCGACATGCAATGCAAGAGCCAGGACCTCCGACTTGGAGGTGACTATCGACGGCCGGTAAGTTACCGCTCTAGTATACACAGGAGCCGATTACTCGGTGATGAATGCAACATTCGCTACGCAGCTGAGAAAAGTCACAACGGCTTGGGACGGCCCATAAATTCCCACCGCAGGGGGCCACATCATTACGCCATCAGGACGATAAACAGCGCGAGTGACTGTCACAGGACATACCTATCCTGTGACCTTTGTTGTGCTACCGCAATGCTCCCGCGAAGTGATCTTGGGTAAAGATTTCCTTAATTAGCATCAGGCAATCATAGACCTCCGATCCAAGCAGATCACGCTTTCGACGGACAACGCAATCGCTTTGATGAAAACTGGGTAAAATCACGTTGCCCTGAGTGTCCTGGAGGAAGAATTGAGCGTCCCATCCAGATCAAGCGTTATCGTGACTGTTGGCGCCACGAAAGCCATTAACGCTGAAGCCATCATCGAGGGGAACATGCAGTTGCTTCTAGACCGAGGAATCAGCATCGCAAGAGGCATCGCACATTTCCGCAATGGCCATGCCGAAGTACTGCTGACTAACTTCAGCGAAGAATACCGGCACATTACCAGAAGAACGACGATTGCTTTTTTAGACGAAATATCTGACGTACGAGACTCCTTCACCCTCTCCGACCCCTCCGCACAAGATTCGCCTGACCAAGAGAACTCACCCACTTTCGACAACAACCAAGCCCTGCACCGGATAAGACAAGACCAGATCCGCAATCTGCTTTAAGGCTAAAGGGAGTGTTCTTCGACATCGCCGAAGGTGCGACAGACGCCACTTGCCAAACATAGCATTATAACGGATCAACACGTTCGACCTCTCCGTCGAAGCCCCTACCGTGTGTCACCGCGAGAACGACAAGCCATCCGGGACCAAGTCGAAGAAATGCTTCGCGACGACGTCATCCAGCCTTCAAACAGCCCATGGGCGGCACCGGTTGTTCTAGTGAGAAAGAAAGACGGCGCACTTCGATTCTGCGTGGATTACCGCCGCTTGAACAACATAACAAAGAAGGACATCTACCACTTCTCTCGCGTCGACGACACACTGGACCGCCTCTGCAACGCCAAATATTTCTCATCGATGGACCTCAAGAGCGGCTACTGGCAAATTGAGGTCGACTAAAGAAATCGCGAGAAGACTGCATTCATCACTCCGGATGGGCTGTTTGAGTTAAAGGTGATGCCATTTGGTCTCTGTTCCGCACCAGTGACGTTTCAGCGAGTAGTGGATACAGTGCTGGCAGGCCTGAAGTGGAAAATTTGTCTGGTATATTTAGATGACGTCGTTGTCTTCGCCTCGAACTTTGAAGAGCACCTCAAAAGACTTCGAACTGTACTTGACGCAATCAAGTCGTCTGAGCTAACCTTGAAATCAGAGAAATGCCACTTTGCCTACGAAGAGCTGCCGTTTCTAGGCTACATCTTTAGCAAGGAAGGAGTACGCCCAGACCCGCAGAAAACAGCTGCTATTGAACAGTTTCCACCGCCGGCCGATAAGAAAGCAGTGCGCAGATTCCTCGGACTTTGCGCATATTACCGACGATTTGTGCAAAACTTTTCGCGCATCGCTGAGCCCCTGACCCAACTGACGAAGGCAGACGTGCCGTTTAAATTAGAAGCGCCGCAAGCAGAAGCCTTCAAGGAACTTCAGCGTCGTTTACAGTCCCCACCGTCTTTGCGCATTTTGATGAAAACGCCGATACTGAAGTTCATACCAACGCGAGCAGCGTGGGACTAGGCGCCGTCCTCGTTCAAAAAAGTGACAGGCTGGATAAAGTCATCGCATACGCTAGCCGTTCCCTTTCCATGGCCGAGGCTAACTATTCGACAACTGAGAAGGAGTGCCTTGCCATCATCTGGGCTACGTCGAAATTCCGCCCCTACCTTTACGGACCACCACGCGCTCTGCTGGCTTGCCAATTTGAAGGACCTCTCTGGCCGACTCGCTCGATGGAGTCTGCGTCTCCAGGAGTTTGACGTCACCGTCGTTTACAAGTCTGGGCGCAAGCACTCTGACGCCGATTGCCTCTCACGAGCCCCTGTAGATGCACCGCCTACGGACGACTATGAGGACGCCTTCCTGGGACCCATCAGCCCCAGCTCTTTTGCTCAGCAGCAACGCTCGGACTCCGACCTAAAAGGCCTCATCGAGTGCCTGGGAGGCAAGGTTTCTTGACCCCCCGCTTCATTCAAGCGAGGGCTGTCTTCCTTCTGTGTGTAGAATGAGGTCCTTGTGAATAAGAACTTCACAGCGAGAAAAACAGCCTACCTCCTTGTTGTACCTACTAGTCTCCGCGAAGAAGTTCTACAGGCTTCACACGACGAGCCGACAGCTGGACATCTCGGGTTTACTCGTACGCTCCGCCGCATTCAAGACAAGTATTACTGGCCCCTACTGTATGTCGATGTCGCACACTATGTGAAAACCTGTCGAGATTGTCAGCGACGAAAGACTCCTCCCACACGACCAGCAGGATTTCTGAACCCCATTGACCCCATTGAACCTCCCTCAAAGCCCTTTCAGCAGATCGGCATGGACTTGCTTGGCCCTTTTCCAACGTCAACATCTGGAAATAAGTGGATCATCATAGCGACCAACTTCCTGACCCGCTACGCCGAGGCGAAAGCCTTACCGAACGGAACAGCAGCAGAAGTCGCCAAATTTTTCATGGAGTGCATTCTTCTTCGACTCGGCGCCCCCGATGTGCTCATCACGGACAGAGGAACAGCATTCACGGCGGAACTAACGCAAGCCATCCTGCGCTACAGCCAAACCAGTCACCGGAGGACAACTGCATACCATCCGCAGACCAACGGACTGACCGAGCGCCTGAACTAAACCATCGAAGATATGTTTGCCACATATGTCAATGCCGAACACAAACCCTGGGATGTCATCCTGTCTACGTCGTCTTCGCCTACAATACCGCAGTGCAGGAGACGACCCAGATGAGGCCTTTTAGACTCGTCTATGGGAGGGAGGCCACGACCACGCTAGACGCCATGCTGCCCAACGTTACCGAAGAAGTGAACGTCGGCGTTGCCGCCTACCTTCAACGCGGAGAAGAAGCTCCAAAGCTTGCCCGATTACGGATCAAAGATCAGCAGCGGTCCCACTCCAGACGCTACAACCTACGAAGACGCAACGCGGAATACAATTCAGGAGACCAAGTCTGGGTGTGCACGCCCATTCGCCGCCACGGATTGAGTGAAAAGCTTTGTGCGCCGCTATTTCGGCCCGTACAAGGTTATTCGTTCGCTAGGAGAACTGGATTATGAACTCATTCCTGACAGAATGACTGCATCCCGGCGACACCGCGTAGGACCAGAAGTTGTCCATGTAGTCCGTCTGAAGCCGTATTATGCACGATAAAGGCCGCTGCATTTCCATGCTCTATTTTCGCAAAATCCGTTCTTTTCTCTTACTAGTCGCATTATTTGTTTTAATCCATCGGGTCGATGCTTCTTTGAGAGAGGAGTAACGCCGCGAATATTGGCAGTGTTTGTTCGTTTTTCAAATCTGCCGCCAGACCACTTTATCGCTTTGTTTGCGACGCAAGACGCGACTAGATTTATCTCGATTTATCGCAGCCAGGAAGAGCTGATTCTACGTTGTTCCGGGATGTTCTAGTAACTTTGCGCTCTTTATGTCGAAAGTTCGCTATCAGCTTTAAATTGAGCACGGCCGACAGCGGCGGGCATTCTGTTCGACGACCGCCGAGCACGTTTGTCGCTTTGCCGCCGCCGAGTGATTCAGTCCATTTTGGGTGCAAGTCAGCCCAATAAACATTTTTCCTTTAGAAGACCCTTTCGTCTGTCTTCATCGCTGCTTCGACTGCCGTCACCACTACGTGATAATATCGGCAAAGCTTAGAGCTCGAGTTTCTTCGGCTGCGGCGGCGGCGCCAAATTGAGATCATAGCTGCCACGCGGTTTCAACTCTAATCAAGGTCAAACTCGCGCACACGGCAAACACGGCGAAGAAGGTACGGAGGAGAGAAATAAAAGCTTTCGATTTTAAAAACAATGCTCAAGTGGGTCCAGAATTCTAGAATGATTACTAAAGTTGTGCTTAATCTAATTAATCTTCTCTCGCATTTACCGTACCAATGTGCAAAAGGTCATGTGTGACACATGCCGCGTTATTGTTTCTGTGCGTTGGAGTCAATCATGATCAGACAAGTGATTTGAAAATCTGCTTAACTTCGCTGTGCGGACATGGTCTCGCTAAGGGTGATACCTTTAACCAATAACAATCTACAGCGATCAGCATGACAGAGGTTCCAGAGCTTGGTGTGATCGTTTCTGAACCTGGTCTGCTCTTGCTACCAAAAAAAAACTCGGCGACGACTGCGCTTCTCAACAAAGCCGTTTATCAGTGCTGCTGCGCTCCTCGAACCATAGGCTCTCAAATATGTAACACCCAATGCGGAACGGAGGCGGGTCTGGGTCTCGACTTGGGCAGTGTAGAGAGCGTTGCGCCGCGATGAACCTCGCCTCTGCCGAATCCACACCAAAGCGCTACTCTTTTCAAGTACTCTGTTCTTTGCTTTTCAGCCTGTCTTTAAAGACAAGGAGGGCAATGTGATAGCAATATTAACAAGTTAAAGTAGCCAAAGAGTTCTCTCACAAATCTGCGCAGTAGCCAGTGTAATTAGAACAGTGTAATTAGAACAGAGACACTAGCGCACATCAATGCGTCTTACCGCCGGTAACAAAAGAGAAAGTAAAGAACGCCTTAGGAGCAATGCGAAAAACAGATGGTGAATATCAGGGGGCATGCCCTAAAGTGAGTGCGCGATTATCTGCATAATTACATCACTGCGTCCAAGCGACTCTTTGTTAATCATAAATATCAGTCTTAAGCACAAAATTCACCCTTGAATACCTGAACTGGGACATTGTTTCACAATTGTTTGAATGAACAAGGCCGCCTGGCCAATCCCCCACTCTGGGTGTGTCCCACTGTAACAGAAGACAACACCAACCCTCTTCTCTTGGTCCTCCTCATTGAACCCTGGCCTATCACCTGTTCTGGGCATGTGCCCTGTCACTAAGGCAACAGCAACAAAAGAACGTCCATGGCTGACGTCATGGCTTGACCACGTATCATAGGGCTGCATCAATAAACGTGCATCACTTTCCCACAACGGGTGGCCACGGACTTCCGGATATTCGATGTAAGGAACAACGCCAACTTCACTTCCAAAGCCATTTCTTTACTGCATGCTGCACCATGGCTACGTCACACCGGACCAAATCCAGTCATGGCGAGCCACTTCTAACGCCATGCAGTCAAACTGGCTTCCCTCGGCTGCATGGATTAGCGGCGTATTACGTCAACAACCCCGCACATTGGTTGGCGACATTCGAGTCCCATTTTTGCACCCACGCCGTCGCCAGCCAAGCTATTCCGTTCTACCTAGCGAAGAAGAGTCTTGAGGGTATCCTGTTCGAGCCGTTCACTTTTGCCGCCTGTTCGGTCCAGCTACTATGATGACCTCAGGGCAGCCGTCATCACGTACTGCGGTTTCGCGCTCGCACGACAGCCGCGTTTTCTTCGGGCAGAGACGAAGCAATTGGAGCCACTGCTGCCTCGTGAGCAGTCTTTCTGCGCACCGACGTATTCTATTCGTACTACCATCGCGGATTCATTGTTATGTGGATCTCAGTGGCGTCACCGCATGCGCACCAATAGGTCGAAATTTGCAAAACCTTTCAGTACAGCGTCCCTTATAGCCTGAGTTGCTTTGGGGTGTTCATCATCAGCCTGACTGCACTCACTGCAAAGCAAAAGCACCTACGGTGATTCTCCAAATAACCCTGTCTTTTCCCAGCTGCCCCCATCCTATGCCTGCAAGCTTCTTAATCTCATCCGCCCACCTAACCTCCTGCCGCCCCCTGCTACGCTTGCCTTCTCTTGGAATACGCTCCGTTACTTTTACGTACCAGCGGTTATCTTGCCTTCGCATTACATACCCTGCCCAGGCACATTTCTTATTCTTGATTGCGACTAGGATGGCATTATTCGAGTTTATTTCCACGACCACTCTGCCCGCTTTTGGTCTCTTAACGTTACACCTATCGTATTTTTCTATGACTCGCTGCGTTGTCCTTAACTTGAGCTGAACCCATTTCGTTAGCCTTTATGTTTCTGCCCTGTAGGTGAATACCGGTAAGATGCACATGTTTTATATTTTCTCTTGAAGGATATTGCTAAACTGCCATTCATAATCTGAGAGAACCTGTCAAATGAGCTCCACCTCTTTCTTATCCTTCTAGTTATTTGCCTCTCATGATCCGGATCAGCTGTCACTACCTGTCCTAAGTAGACGCGTTGCTTTACCACTTCCAGGACCTCGCTACCAATTGTCAACTCCTGTTCTCTTGCTAGACTGTTGAACATTACTTTTGTTTTGTGCATGTTAATTTTTATACCTACCGTTCTGCTTTGACTGCTTAACTCACTGATCATGATTTTCAATTCATCTCCTGAGTGACTCAGCGGGGCAACGTCGTCAGCGAATCCCCGATAATTGAGGTATTCTTTATTAACTCCTATCCCCAACTGTTTCCAATTCATGCATCGGAATACCTCCTGTAAACATGCGGCGAAAAGCATTGGCAAGAGTATGCCTCTTTGCCTGACGCCCTTCCCTATTGAATGTTATTGCTAACTTTATGGCTGACTATGGTGGCTTTGCAGTTACTATAAACATTTTCCAGCGTTTACATATAATGTTGTTCTACACCCTGACACAGTAATGCCTGCACGACAGGCGAGGTTTCCACTTAGTCAAATGCTTTCCCGGAATCAATAAAGGCTAAGTATAGGGGTTGGCGATATTCTCTGAATTTATCCCTCACATAATTGGTTGCGCAACTGTGATCTATTGTAGAATATCATTAACAAAAGCCTCCCTTATTATTTGGTTGATTAAAGTCCAAGGGTAGCCCTTACTCTATTATCGATTACCTTAGTAAATACCTTATAAGGAACGGTCGGTAAGCTAATCGGTTTGTAAATTTTCAAGTCGTCTGCGTCTCCTTTGTTATGAATTAGGATAATGTTAGCATTCTTTCAAGCTTCTGCTACAGATGAGGTCATAAGACAATGCGTATAGAGGGCGGCTATTATTTCTAGCACATTCTCTCCTTTGTTCTTCAAGTGATCTGCTTTTACCTGATCCTAATAACCAGCTGTTGTTTTGCTTTTTCACTGCTTCTAAGGCGTTCTTTACTTTCTCTTTTGTTACCGGCGGTAAGACGCATTGATGTGGGCTAGTGTCTCTATCACTAAGGTTCTAATTACACTGGCTACTGCGTAGATTTGTGAGAGAATTGTTTGGCTAGTTTAACTTGTTCGTATTGCTATCACATTGCCCTCCTTGTCTTTAAAGACTGAGGCTGCAAAGAAAAGAACAGAGTACTTGAAAAGAGTAAGCGCTTTGGTGTGGATTCGGCAGAGGCGAGGTTCATCGCGGCGCAACGCTCTCTACACTGCCCAAGTCGAGACCCAGACCCGCCTCCGTTCCGCATTGGGTGTTACATATTCGAGCGCCTATGGTTCGAGGAGCGCAGCAGCAGCACTGATAAACTGCGTTGTTGAGAAGTGCAGTCGTCGCCAAGTTTTTTTTTTGCAGCAAGAGCAGACCAGGTTCAGAAACGATCACACCTAGCTCTGGAAGCTCTGTCATGCTGTTCGCTGTAGATTGTTTTTGGTTAAAGGTATCACCCTTAGCGAGATCATGTCCGCACAGCGTAGTTAAGTAGATTTTCAAATCACTTGTCTGTTCATGATTGACTCCAACGCACAGAAACAATAACGCGGCATGTGTCACACATGACCTTTTGCACTTTGGTACGGCAAATGCGAGAGAAGATTAATTAGGCTAAGCACAACCCTAGTAATCATTCTAGAATTCTGGATCCACTTGAGCATTGTTTTTAAAATCGAAAGCTTTTACTTCTCCCCTCCGTACCTTCTTCGCCGTGTTTGCCGTGTGCGCGAGTTTGATATTGAATGGAGTAGAAACCACGTGACAGCTATGATGTCAATTTGGCGCCGCCGCCGCCGCCGAAGAAACTCCAGCTCTAACCTTTGCCTTTAAGCACGTGACAACCATGGCGTTTCTCAACCGCAGCTACCCCGGAGCAGTGCGCTTGCACTGTCTAGACAGCATCCGCTGTCTCTCAGGCGGTGCCAATGGACTGCAACAGCTCTCGACAATTTAACTTCAGCAGTCATAATGGTTGATCCAGGCGAGATGGAATCAAGTCTTGCCAAACTACACAAGGGATAACCTTCAAGCTCTCGCTTTGTGCACTCAGGTTCAGGCGGTTAAAATTTCGCGTATTTTTTTTGTTTTTAAATATATATTGATTGTGACATCTCGAATTCAGATATTGTGATCACGATGTGCGATAATTGCTGGAAGTGTAGTCCTTGTGACAGTGCAGCGGTCTCGGGGCGGGTGGTAACCTTCGTGATGGAAAAAAATTGCTCTGATTTATCTACGATTGAATCTGGTTAGAGAGCAAGAAGATGTGGTGTATGGGGCAAGCAGACGCGGCCTGACACCAGTAACGTTGAGTGCGTTCGGCACACAGAATAGGCAGCGCGCCCAACCGGCCACCCTCGCAGGTGGCAGTGAACTTATTGGTTTTTGACACAATGAACTCAGCGGCCTGTTGCTGCAGTTCCTCGTGTGTGCCACAACGTCGTCAGCGCAAATGCATGCAGCCGACATTTCTAACCTCCATTAAGAATACATAAAGCGACTAAGGAGTCCACTGGCCAAGGGAGCCAGTTAGGCGTCGTTCCTTTCATCAAAATTATCGAAGTCTAGATCGTTTTCAACACCAACTTCAATTAACAGAATGAACGCTGACAGCCTTTAAAAACTGAGGCGAGCGTCTGGGTTTTGGCTGCGGTGGCTACTGAATGACGTAATAGCTGGCACGTGGTTCAAGTTCAGTTCAAGGTCAAACCACGTACACGACAGGCGAGCAGGAAAGCTTTCGGTTTAAAAATTAGCTGCGGTTTAACTACTGCTGAACCTAGTTAGAGAGCGAAAGCTGTGGTTTATCGGGCAAGTAGACACTGCTTGGCGTCTGTAACGTAGAGTGCGGTCCGCACACTGGATTGGCAGCGCGCCCACACTGCCACCCTGGCAGACGGCAGTTAATGTTTGATCGCGAGAGGCTGTTCACCAATGAACGCTGCGGCCTATTGCTGCAGCGCCCTGTCTCTGCCACAATGTTCTTTGCGCTAATGCATGCAGCCCATATCTATCTCTCAAGGGCGGTTCACATGCAAGCGATTGAGCGATCAGAGTGACCAGCAGCTCGGCGCAGGGATGCTTCTCGCAAGGTTCCGTTTCACATGCGTCGCTCAGAGCTTTTACTGCCGCTGCGAATCCCAGTGTTGCTGGCAAAGAATACGAGCTCGCGGTTGGTTCCGGTGGTTTGCAACCATCGACATGGACAACGCCCATGCATTATTTTTCCAAGATTGCTCGAATTTTGATAAGAAATAAAGAACTCTTCTTTGTTAAATGTCAAGTATACCTATATTTATGCCAATAATATCCTTTTTTAAGTTCGTACGTGTGTGTCGGAAGCACGATTAGTAAACAAACATTGTCTTTCCCGCAAAAATCCTCTTCTTGTCACGTGCCTTTTCCGCCGTGCAGTCATTGGTCAGAGGGCGGAGCTATCGCGCTTTCGCTGCGAAAATTTCCAACTTGTTGGTACCCCTTTGCTCTGGCCGACCGAGCCGCCGCGGCGGGTCGAAACAGGTTTTTACGCGCCGCGACAAGACTCGCTGGCATTTTCGCTTGCATGTGAAACAGGCTTCACACGGCCACGTACGTCAAACGCGCGATTGAGGCATCCACTGACCCAGAGAGCCAGTTACGCGCCCATCTTTTTCTCAAAAGCATAGTAGTCTAGAACGTTGTAAACGCCAACGGCAATGAACACATTGAACGACGACGGCCTACAGCTTCAGTGCCCCGTTTCTGCCACAACGTTAAAAATACTAGCGCATCTAGCAAATAACTGTCAGGTTGGTTGTTTTTCTGGAGTTCTCTTCGAGCTGCCGCCGAAATCGGACTCACCCGAGTTGTTCTTTCGACGTCAGACGCATTGCGTCATCGCCGCTGCTTCTTCTCGTCCTGCGGGGCCGCTGCCTCTTCCCTCTCCTCTCCGAACGGGTCCGCTCGCTGCTCGGGGAAGCTCCGCCTCCCGCGGAGCTTGACGTTCTCGCCGGCGGGCGCTCCCTGGCTTTGCGCTGGCTGCCCGCGCTCTTCGCGCTGCCTTGCTCCTGTATCAACCATGGCGGCCTCACGCCGCTCGCTCGGACGCTCTTGGAGGACAGTACCATCCACCGCCGCAGTGCCCTGCCTGGGTGTTGACCCAGCTATGTTCCTGCGTAATTTAGAGGACAACGTCCAGATCCTGCTCGCTCAGACCCAGCAGGGACGCCGCCTTCTCGAGGCTCCTACTACCATGAAAACATGAAGGTGCCCAGGCCCCGCAGCCCCTCTCCCAAGTCCCCACTGAGGCACATTGCTCCCCGGCCCTCACTCGTCTTCGTGCCAAGGCCAAACTGTTCCTCAAGTCCAAGGATTGTGCTTCTCTCCCTCTTCGCACTAAGAAGAAAGCCAAGGGGAAGAAGCAAACCTCTTCTCCTGCTCCTCTGGACACACCGCCACAGGGGACTACCTCCTCTCCTCCAGCTGAGCCTCAACAAGAACCCCATCTCTTAAGAGGCTTAGGAACTCGCTGCCACCTCAGCCCCTCCCCAGCCTGAGGGTTAGGGAGCCCCTGAGCCCCTCCCCTACTCTGAACCCCTCCAGCTCGAGGTTTCTTGCCTGCCAGTGGTGTAACTGGACCACTTCCACCCCTCCCGGTAGAGGACACTAAACCTGTTGCCCCCGCTCCCTCCTACACCATAAAAGGACTCCCAGGAGGCCGCCCAAGTACTCTTGGGCCCTCATACTCATCCCCATCAGCCTCCCATCCTCCTACACTAGATGGTACCCTCAAACCCTCTGAGTATCTAATTGAGGATTGGCAACGGAACACTAACCCAGATGAGCCTTCCAGCACTGACCCAGCAGCAGATAGGCTCTCCTGTGCTAACCATCCCACAGAAGAAGGAGAATGGTTCATTCAAGAATCTCGTGGGCGCCGCGGGCGTCCCCGCCGCCCTTCCCTCTCCCCCGAGAAAGTGGACAGCCTTGTAGGGACTATCCTCTTCCGGCCCCAAAACAAGGGATCCCCGTTCCTGCAACACTGCAAGTTCCGCATAGCTTCGGAAGTCTCGTCCACTCTAGGAGACTTGTCTATGAGGGTGAACCCCGCACGTAACATCGTTGCCGTCGATGCACTTACCACTCAGGCAATGGAGGCCCTTCTTGACGTCCGCAGCCCTGTCGGTATACGAGTCCGCCCAAGACCTGCTGCGGACAAGGGCACCACCATGGGCTCCGCACGGGGCGTCCCTGCTGACCCGGGGGATTCCGACCTCCCTGCAGCCCTCGAGGCCTCCGTGCCTATTCTGGGTGTACGACGTGGCCCGGCCAATACCATCCAGATCCGCTTCTGTGCACCACAGCCGCCACCCCACGCGACAATCTACAAGCTTCGCCTGCCTGTCCGTCCGCCCTCTATTGCCCCATCCAGTGCAGTCGATGTGGCCGCCTTGATCATGTCACGGCCAACTGCAACCTAATCCAACGCTGCCGCCTATGTGAACGCCATCATGCGTCTGCTACCTGTGACACTCCGGCACCCTACTGCCTGAACTGTGGAAGGGCCCATCCCACAGACAATACAGCATGCCCCCATTGGCAAGAATAAAGACGTGTGGCAGCAGCCATCACTGCAGCGCCGGAACCGGTTTCTCGAAGAGCCTTTAGAGCCAACCTCCAGACAAGAGAGAGATCCTATGTCCAGGCTTTCAAAACCAGGCCAACACCAGCTGTCCCCCCATGCCAACGCCACCGGCAGAATAGCCCGCAGCTCCCTAAAGCTGCCCTGGGCCTGCCCACCCTCAGGGCAACATGCCCCTGCCCCACAAGGAGGGCACCTCGAGCAACTGACGCGGACACTGGCCGCTACTCTCCAAGCTGCTGCTCCCAGCGGCGTCCCAGCCGTCACTAAACGTGGCGCTATGACAGCAGCTGCGGCCAATCCATCACGGCTAGACCTCCACTGGTGACCACCCGACCACGGGTTCTCCAGTGGAACTGCCGTGCCTGCGCCCACGCAGAGCTGAACTTATCAGCCGCCTTGAGGCTGACCCCAAACCCCCTGATGTCCGGGCACTTCAAGTGGCCTACCACCGCCCTGGGTAAATCCGAATTCCTGGCTATGTGGGCTACAACAGCAGGACCTCGGCAGACCCCTGCCTGGACCATCTACATCCACATGGCATATCCAGAGCAGTACTCTTCTTCCGCTCTGCCCTCCCCCAGGCGGAAATTAATGTTGTCAATGCTATAGTGGCCCCTATGAAGTGTGCCTGCGATAGACTCAGGCTTAGGGGCGTTGACACTGCTGTTGCAAATGTTTATGTGCGTCCTGCAATCCCATGTAATGCCTACTCCTGGCCACAGCTGGTCAACCTTATAGCTGGCGACTGTCTGCTCTGCGCTTACTTCAACGCGGCTCATCCTCGGTGGGGCTTCCGAAGGGCGGATCGCCGCTCTGCGTGGTACATCTCTCCATGTCTTGAATACTGGGGTTCCCACGTTTCTCCGTGGATGTGGTGTCAGCTCGTGTATAAACCTGAGTATTGTAACTCAACATTGTGTCTACGAGAGGCACCCCTCCCCGGATACTTGGGGTTCGGAACACTATCCCATCACTCTCAGCCCCAAGCCTGGAAGGAGGGTGGACGGGCGCATCTACAAAGTGGTCCACTGGGACCGTTTCAGAGACCTCCTCGGCTGCCTCCCACTCCAGGCGATGTCTTGGCCCATTTGGCAAGGTGTGCGGCAGCAGCCACCATCACATGTGAGGTTCCCCCTTTCCAGCCCGTTCCTGACCTCAAGTTCCTCCGCTTAAGGGCCCCACAATGGCAGGCAGAGAGAAGGGCCCTCCGTACTGAGAGAGCCGAGGACAACTGCATATAAATGTCTTGATGTCGCCTGCAGACGCCAATACAACAGGCGTCGCAACGAGTCTTGGGAGGGCATCTGTGCCTCCCTCGTGACTGCCCTCAGTCCAGCAAGGGCTTGGCGGCACATCCTCTCTATTCTTGCACCTCGGACTCAACTCAAACCCCACCTGGCCATTGCTGTCTCCCTGGGTATCATTTGCCAGGAAATGGCAGAACGTCTGGCTGATGCCTTTTTCCCCTGCGGGGACTTCCGGCCACCAACCCAGGCTCCTGCTCTACCTGGCCCACACCAAGCGTCACAACCTCGGCCAGCAGGCACAACCACCACTTGTTCTGCTTCCTTCACCATCTGGGAGCTAGCGGCAGTACTCAACCGTTCCACGCGTCGCAGAGACCT
Organism: Amblyomma americanum; assembly: GCA_030143305.2. Lineage (NCBI taxonomy): Eukaryota > Metazoa > Arthropoda > Arachnida > Ixodida > Ixodidae > Amblyomma > Amblyomma americanum. The sequence goes on along the minus strand of JARKHS020015433.1, from coordinate 65,204 downwards.
GGGTATAGATGGCATCACATACTAGATGCTGCGCAACCTCGGCGAGGACCACCTGGCGAAACCGCTGTCCTCTTTCGACGAGGTGTGGCGGACAGGAATCCTCCCCGATGCATGGAAAACAGCCCTGGTCCTTCCTGTCCTGAAATCAGGCAAGCCGCCATCGGCCATCACCTCCTACCGGCCGATCTCCCTCACTTCCATTCCTGGAAAGGTCATGAAGGCCATGGCCCTGGAACGGCTGTCATGGGTGGGCCCCGGCACTGGCCATTTCCCGGAACAGCAATCAGAGTTTCGTCACCATCCCTGCACTGCTGACTCCATTGCAGACCTGGTATTGACCCCGGAGGATGCAAAACACAACCGCCACATAGTGTGTCTGGCTCTCCTCGACATACGAGGTGCCTATGACAACATCCGCCACGAGGCCATACTGGAGGCCCTCAGCGTCATGTGCATCTCCAACCTCTTCCAGTATGTCCGGGGTTTCTTGGCTGACAGCCGGGGGTGTGTCCGCCTGGGCAGTGTCACCAGCTCACTGCCGCATATCTGGCGTGGTGTTCCTCGGGGCAGCGTCCTTAGCCCCCTACTGATCAACGCAGTCTTGTGTCTTCTGCCCGGCTTCCTGCCTAAGGACCTCCGGCGACGCATCCACGTGGCAGTCTAAGCGGATGACATTGCCATCTGGTGCCGTGGGCCCCGCAGATACAGGATCCACACCATCAAGAACGTCCAGCGGGCCATGGATACAGCCGGCGTCTTCCTGGCGCGTGATGGCCTTAGCATCTATTCCACCAAAACACAGGCGATGCTCTTGAACACCAGGGTTGATGCCCGCCCTGGCCGTACCTTCCTCCATGTTGGGGCTGTGACTTCACCTAGAGCTGTGAGGTAAAATACCTCGGTCTCCTCATCGACGCCCGACTCACTTGGAGCCCGGCAGTGCGTCACTTCCTGGCTAAGTCCTTCAGAGTCCACGTTGTCATACGGTCCCTCTTAGCGAAGAACAACGGCATCAGCCCCAAGCTGAGACTCCAGCTCTACCAAGGCATAGCTGTACCGCAGTTTACCTACGCTCTACCTCTTGTCAGTCTCACTGTCGCCCAACACCTGGCCATCACCTGGCCACGCCTATGCCTGGGGCTACCCCTCTGCTCTTCTGTGGCTGCTACCCTGGCTGAAGCAGGCTCATGGCCCTTGGAGCTCCTCTCCAAGCGCACCTCCCTCCGCCACATAGAGAGCCCTCACAACGCGCCCGACGGGCGTCCCCTCTTGGACCGCGTTATGAACAGGCTTAACGCCAAAATGGGCCAGGTGGCCCAGGATTTTGAAGCCCTAGTTGAGGGACAGCCCGAGACCTTCCCCTCCCTCCTCGCGCAGACCATTGACACCTCTACGAGGTCCATCTCTCCCTTTCAGGTTCCAGGACGAGGCGGAACACTGCTGCTGTGGGCCTACGGCAGGAGGTCGCTGCTGTTCACCAGGCCAAACCCACTGGCACTGTCACTCTCTTCACGGACGGCTCCATCCTACCAGGACTCTGCTCGTTTGCGGCTGCAGCCTGCACTGCCCCATCGCTCCTCGTGAGCAGACAGGCCAGGTTCCCCTTTGCGGCCTCGTCTACAATTGCCGAGCTGGCCGCCATTCATTTGGCTGCTGACATCCTGAGCGAGCGCCCTGAGGTCAAGGAGGCAGCCATCTATACAGACTCCAGGGCAGCCCTCCAGCTCCTCCAGAGGCCCTTCAAGGCCCCTCCCCCTCATCTCCCGCAGGCAGTCTTGGCGGCTTGACGCAATTTGATCTAGGGGAACCCGCGTCCGGCTGACCTGGGTGCCGGCCCACGTCGGAGTCCAGGGCAACGAGGATGCCGACTCTCTGGCCAAAGCGGCACACTCCCCTGGAACTTCTGTCTTCAAGGACTTCTGCCCCTTGGACCTGACCAGGAGCATAGCGGATCGGCACCTCCTTCTTGACCACCCAGATCCCAGGGTGGCTAATGGCCAACCACCACGTCCACTTCCATCTGTTGGCTTGGATTGAAAGGAGCGCAGCCTCCTCCTGAGACTCACGGTGGGCTGCGCCAACACCGGCTCCCGCCTTTTTCGCCTTGGCCTTACTGCCTCCCCTGGGTGCACATTCTGCAGTGACCCAGTGGAGACAGCCCAGCATCTCCTATGTGAGTGCCCTGCCTTCGTTTTCCTTGCAAACATCTGTGGCTAGAGAATTTTGTACTCAATCATTCCAAAAAAGCGGCGCGTAAGAATTTCTGCAGGCACAGTCCTTGAGCTAATGAACATGTGCCCGAGCGGGTGGTATTCTTTTTGAAAAGGAAAAACACACCGAAAAAATACATGTCTATTTTGTGTGTGCAGGGGCGAAATGCGGTACAGAAAACGGCATAATCAATAACCGGCGATCGAATCAGATAAAGATCTTTAGTGGTGTAGTAAAACATGCGGGAGAAACTTTTGCCAAAATGCATAAGAAATATCCGAAAAGTTTTGCGTGTTTCCTTACGAAATAAATCTTACGAATTCCTTTCTTGCAGTTTGCGAAACACGACAAATCATCAAGTTATGTGAATTTAGATCTCCGCTTTAAGGTGCCGAAGCTTTGTATGGGATGCCGCAGTACAGCACTCGAGATTAGAGCCGACCACTTGGGTTCTAACATTTCACTTTATTCTCCTACTAACACACGTGTTGTCAAACCTCTGGGCACATTGCGCAGCAAATGATTTTTTAACGTCTTCCGCATTGATCGAATTCAGCTGCTGCGGCTGGAATTCAACCTGCCAGCATGGGACCAGCTTCTAAACGCAGAAGCCAAAAACGCACATTTCACTGTAAGGTGCGTGTACCCTTTCAGAACTAAGCTTTTAAAGGAGCGTATTTTTATGGTTTTGTTTTGCGAACAAAATTGTTAATTTCTGAAGGAACTGCAAAAGACGATCCTTCATAACACAAATCATTGCGATATACACCAAAATTGACATATCCCTGCGCTTTTGTGACCGAGAATACAAACACTTTCGTCACAATAATTACCAGATTCTAGATCATAAGTTAAAATTCGTCTTCTAGGCCTTAAATGAAATCAAGTAGGCCGAACTGGTAGCATAAAACGAAAGACGTTTCCGATAAACTACAGCACTCACTCGTTTGATGTGACTTTGGCACAGGAACAGCGCTAAAAAGATTGCGGAACACGCAGACTTTCCTGATTTCAAAGCCACCTACACAGTCTCCCCAGTCCGTCACCACATGAACTTTAACCTTCATCAAGGCAGGAAACATTTTGTAAAGGCATGACCTTCTGAGCGCCGATTACAGGCAAAGTACCATAACGTCTCTTCTCATAAGCTTAGAATGAGATGCTTGAAATGCCTCAAACACATTCTTTCTGATAAGAACAGTACCAACACACCCCATAGTCACATAAATCAATTTTCTAGATTAAAACTGGAATAAAAATGCACAGGAAGTTACTAAGCAATATCAATTTCACGTAATCTTTGAATGAAGATAAAACACTGTTCAATCCCCTATGAAGAATAGAACGTCTATTGCTGCGTAAAATAATCCTAATGTCAACCACATATGAGAAAAATTTGAAGCACGGTTGGTTGGTAAAATCTGCGGCACGACGTGGGTAAGTCTCTCATAAATAATGATGACTTACACGAGCGGCGGCTCAGGACACAATACGCAACTACTCCCAGCAGAAAACGCTACTGTTCTAGTGCGAGGAAAAGCTAATTTGAAAGAAAACTGCTGAGTAATTGTGAAATCCTCCATGATAACACCGGCAGAACAATGAACTTGCAATCGTACCATTTTCTTCAATGCAATCCCTGACCGCGTCAAATAAGCCTTCACAAGGAACAGAAAGGAAACTATAAAAGCTCTTGGCAATTTGCAAATTTCATCTCAACGCTTCCTCGAAAGCGGCCCATTTACAATATTATCTAAGGTGTCACAAGTTGCAGTTACAGTTAAGAGTTGCAAGTTAAACTGTCTGCTGTTGCGGGTTTTAGGTAACATAACTGTTGTAAGAGCATGACTTGAAGTATCGCTTATTTGAATACTAAGGGCGTTCAAACCGGTACGACCACACAAAAACTGCGCCATAGATTTCAGGCTTTTGTAGCGTTAGAAATAACATTTTTTAAACCACCTGAGAAGCTCTTTCCAAAATGTTCTAAACTTTCGATAAGCACACATGCGCTTTCCATGCCTTCTTGCAGAAGTCAGCCATTATTGTCCCTAAAAGTATGCCAAGGTGGCTCTCACATGTTGACATTAGCAGGCACCATGCAGTCTTCGGGTAAACTGATATCAGAAGGCACTCGGCCCTCGTAGCAAGGCACAATTCTGCTCCCCTGGAGCCGCCTCCTTGCATTTTAATTGAATTCATTTCCAATTGGGTTTCCAACCCAGGCAGGCACGAACAGATAAGCTTCGCTTGCCACTGCATTAGAGCAGTACGCCAATACGGCAGCCGAACACCCCGCGCGCATGTCTTCGTATTCGCAGTAACCAAGTAGTCGTAACCCCAGTAAAACAAATGGGGCTCTGAATTGCGGGCCCTTGCGGGCCCGGCACGGGCTGCCCATAGGAGCCCGACGTGGGATATGTGCAGGATTTGATACTCGGCATTGGGGTGGGGGTGGGGGGCACAAGGGCAGCCCAGTGGGCTTACCACTTAGCACTGTGCAGCTCTGCCCTGGATCTCTTTGGGCTTGGCCGTCTGGGCTTCCTTGGACGAGCCCATTCCGGGCCCTCTTGGGCTAGCCCGTCCTGGGCTCTCTTGGGCTAGCCCGTTGGGGTTCCACTTGGGCTGCCCTTTTCGGGCCCCACTTCGGCTACCTGTGCAAGGTCCGCCTATGCTGTCCCCACAGGGTCTACCAGAACAGCCCAGTGGGCTTCTTAGGGGACACTTGTGGGAAGTCAACAATGGTAACCCATATAGAACACATAGCTGTAAGTCTTCGGGCCCACCGGCCCTATTGGACTTAAGGCCCACCTTGCCAACCCAGAGAGGCTTCCTTCACAGCAGTCTTGTGTGTGCACATGGTACTACTTAAATTAAATTCCACATATCTGACTGTACAATGCAAGTAAGAATGCTTCTTATTTATTTATTTCTTTTTCCAAGACATTGAGAGTCCCTTTCTGGTCATTCTTGTTCACGAAGCCCCAATTACTAGGGTGAGGGGTCCTCCCCTTCATTCGAGCTTTTCGACCGCCATCCCTGTCTCTTGAACCCCGCAGTGACGCAGCCACACTGTTGTTAATACCTTCCATGGTGGCTGCTGGAACTCTGCGCTGCACAGCAGCTGTAAAATTGAAAAAATAAACACAAATAAACACAAAATTTTTACATAAACCACACAGAAAGAACAGCCAGGACGGGCGCTGGCTCTGCCCTGTCTGTTCTTTCTGCGTGGCTTTTGTAACAATTAGCGCTTTTTTTACCTTTATTGTACAGTGAGCGGCTGCAGAAGAGAAGCTTACAAGAGAAGCTGTCAAGTCCAATTAATATTTCATCTTTGAGGCGCATTCATAGCTGCACTATATAACACCCTTCATATTCTTTTCATCAAGTGAAATAAGACGCCTTTGCTTGAGCAGTCTCTGAGAAGTGCCATGCGAGACCTGCATAACTGTAGAAAAATAAACACACATATCAAATTGATAATCACTATGGTGAATAAAAATAACTTTCCACAGTATTAGTCACATCTTTCATGAAATGCTGCAAAACCGTCTGCGATGCTACAATGTGCAATTATTGAAATATCAGAAAATTTCGTTTGCTATCAATGTCCATAACCATAATAAGCATAAATATCCATATTAGAAAGAACCGAAAGGTGCATGAGCCATTAAAAGACTACAGGAACCTGAATTTGTTTTATTGCATGTTTTCGTCTGTCAAACGATGCGTTATATAATAAAATACACGGATTACAGGGTGGTATTTGCCTACCACCGTTAAAAAATTTGTAACTGAGTTTCCTCTCTCATGCAGTTTTGGTTTCAATGGCTGAACGACGACTGTCGTCAAGTTAATGTTTTGGTCTCGTGATCCAACTAGAAATACTGTAATACAGTCGCTGACATGTAGTTTTACTTAACTACGGCATTTAATCCTGCCGCTTCCTAAACCTGGAATGACAAAAAATGACCTGTCAGCAATTATATAACCGATTTTTATGCCTAATATGACTTGAACACCAACTACACGTCGCAGTCATTGCACGACTGATGAAATTGAAACAGCGTCAAGAAATTCAATTATAAATTATTTAGTGGTCGTACATGTCTAGAATGTCTAACGCATGACTTGAAAGAAGAAAACACAAGGAAAAATTTGGTACCTATTGTACTTTAGGTTTGAATGCCTACTCAGTAATTGATAGCGGAAGAGCTGGAAACCACACAAGGTGGATTGAAAGTAGCATTTTACTGCAAATAGACGGTGTGTTCACAAAATGTCTATAACCTTCAGAAGATTCACATGTACTCACCAACAATTGCGCTGTACAGCCGTAGGTTCATACATGATTGTTTTTCACCCTTCTCCTCTATTGTGTACCTGAGGGCCACAAAAGTCTTCACTACAGTCTGCATAATAAGTTTTGTAGCGTCGTAAGCTGTCTCACCCTCAATGAGTGCTAGCTTTCTGATCTGAAATAGATTATACAGATTATACAAAGCAAACTATGCCATGAAAACCATACAATGAATCTTTAATAAAACTGCCTCTTTGAGGAGGCATGTGCAAGTCAACAAAACATCAGAAGCATGTAGAACAGGATAATACCGAGGGCTCAAACACACCTATGATCACAGTCGTGTGACTCAGCTTAACGATAAGAGAAATCTCTGTTGTCTTCTATACGCCCATCTTTGCATCATTATATTAAGTTCCTTTTATGCATGACTGAATGGCATACGCTTACCAAGCAATAAGATAAGGGGAAAAAAGTAAAGCCATTACTTAAGGCCACCTTGAACTAAGTCACAATTGTAGTATGGAGCTACATGAGTGATGAAAGTACATAATTGTCAGCATCCACTATGCACAGCGAGGCCAACGCTTATGCTTATTTCCTGTAGCCGGCTAGTTATTACCTACAGCAAATCCTCATTCAACTATACTTGTCCAAAATGAAGCCTTCAGGTCCACAAATCCAAACGCAACACGAGGCAATTTCGAATTCGCAACTTAATCTGAAGTGCACTAACCATATGATGAGGGCTGAAATTTAACTATACCTGAACAAAACGCTATGCATCATGATTATATTAAAAGCAATCAATACGTTGCCATTAGTTTATGGGCACAACTGAAAGAAATGCAATATACCGAGTCGAAAAAAACACCAGCCCGCTTCAGGTGTTTACACCAAACCGGCTTTTCAGGCATGGATTCTGGTGTGACCCGGTGTAGTGTTTTCTGGTGTGACGGTGTGACCATGTTTAGTGTTCCGACCAGACGACCGGGAAATCAGACACGGGTCCTGATTTGGTGTAGTGTGGTGCGTGTTAGTGTATTCTGGTCTGGTGTTCTGTGCTGTGATCCGGTAGTCTAATACCGGCTCTGGTGTGCTATGGTTTAGTGCTTCCTGGTGTGGTCAGTGTACCATTTTATTTGGTGTGGTTGGTGTACTGTAGAATGTCTTGATAGAGATGCTGTGAGTTTGGACATACTATTGTAAGCAAAATTAAGAGATCGCTGCGAACGCACACCAAATGGTGTAAAACGGCAAGCACTCCTGATGTCCAGACAGGTGCACTAACATCCACCAATCTCGCTGCGCTGCTCTTGATGGCACGAGCATTTCATCATGTGGCACCTGCATGCAGTTAGGCATAGTGTGAAGCACACTCGAAGTGTCATAATCTTCCCATGATTGTAAATATGAGCATGAAGATAACCACATCATTTCTGTTCTTGCCAAAGGCGAAGAGCAAGCACGTATTATAAAGAACGAAAGAATGCTCACATTTGCTCAAAAAGAATCCTTAGCATCATTGGTAAACAAAATTGGCAGTATAGTCAAGATGGAGGTCCCTTGCGTCATAGCGTGCATCTTTTCTTTTCTGACAAAGTCGAATATCTTGCATTTTCCTGATAGCAGCTTGACTTCAGCGGTGTAGCCAAAATGCCTCAAGAACAGAACAAAATCACGAATTTGTGTGAAATACACTATAATATTCACAGTGCAAAGATAACTAGCAAATACTGCCATTAAATTTAGCTGAGTGGTGCAAACATATACTACACATTCAAAGCGACTCGCAATGCCTCTGCAGTAAATGAACAGTCTTCTGCTTTATAGTAAATCAATGATACTGACAAAAAGCACCCCACTTGCATTATATTTGCTTGTAATCAGTTGCTGGATGAGCTAGTGTTTCCTACTTTCAATCACACAGTGTGACGATGAACACGGACGAGGGAGAAGACGCCGAAAAACTCTTTGAAGTGCCTCCCTTTTGCCCCTGTTCGTCGTTATGCTGTGTGAATGAAAATGTGAATTATTGCGTTAAGTGTTCTTCTTTTGTATTCATGGCTAGCTTCATATATTTACACCACATCTGGGTACGCCTGCATCATAATCTTAATTCCTATCATATTTTGGCGTTGCAGCTGATATAGAGCATGACAGTCCTTCTTACAATCAGTCAAGCTTTCTGGGACAATCAAGAGCACTCTAGCATCTCGGGTAATTTCTTTCAATGCCAGGCTTCGAGATTCTAATACTTGGTAACATAGAGAAATAAACTAAGATGAAAATTCTACTGCTGCAGAAAACAAAAAATTAAGAGGAATTAAGGAATTAGAGAAATTATAATATGCCCGTAAAGATTGGCACAAAAAGAAGGTAAGTTGTAGTTGCATTGAAGAAGTATTTGATGCGAGTATATTTCAGGGTGACAAAATTCATGTATTGAGACTTTTTATGCACACAGGGTGCAAAACACTTAAGCACTGTCTGGCTGCATTTATTTAGAAGGCCATTCCTCTCCTGTTCTCCCTATTTTGGCATCAAAGCATAAAAAGAAGACTGCTGAAATATATTTTAAGCTGAATGCCACATACGAAAGGAAACCTTAAACAAGCTGGTATGAACCCTGGAACAGGTAAAACCTCAACAGATGAGCAAAAAAAGCTGCCAGATTATTTTTCCTGCCGAATGTATTGAAACGAAAGCTGCCGGAGTGCACATCAGTTTTGTTTAGGCATAGCTTGCTATACACTCCTGAGCCTCTGGTGAAGTTCACTGCACAGTACCTGTAGACAACTGCAGACATACAAAAACCACTTTAGATTCTGCATACTGTGCACTACCCACTATGGTGCCTAGCACTCCCTGTCTTCCAGTAAGATGCAGTTTTTTTGGTGCATTTATGCATTAGGATCCCAGTTACAAAAAAATGTGAGTTGATTACGAGTTAAGTGAATAAGCTTAACCGGTTGACTGGTTCTAAGAAGGCGGATAACTTGCAAGAGCCGCTTCTCACAGCAAGGCAGGTAACAATAACGGCTTCAGGACACTATAGTGGAGGGCTCGAATTTATTTAGACTAAGTGTGGGTTCTATAAGCTTCGCTGACAGCGTATGGCAGACCGGCACCGTTTCCAAAGGAGGAATGTTTAGTGCCACACATATACATACCACACAAGTCGCATGATCCCCTCCCAACATGTATGCAACAAAGTATTGCAACCGCTGCGAGCCATCTCTACAGGCCCCACTGGGCCGTCCCCGCTAAGTGTGAAAGAAGTAGCTAAGATATGCTTTGTCATATTCAATGCCACAAACTCTATTTACAAAGCATGCAGCAAAACAAGCAAAAGAGAGCTCAAGCACACCTATGCTTCAGTAAAAAGAAGCCAGAATTTTTTTACATGTAAACTAAGGTAGCCGAAGTTAGAACGTGATTTGTAAAACTGTATGCATAACAGCTAGACAAGGGAGCAGAAAGGGTAGGAGAAAAGAGGGGCTCATTACGGGCTACATGATAGACTCTAACAGTAATTTCCATCATGGCATCTGTCAGCTAAACAACCGTCCAGCTAGCATTCAATTAAAGCTTATTTCATGCAAAATGCTTTCAGTGATGGCTACAAGTTATAACATTTTAATTTTTGTCGTTAAGTAGAGACAACTAGAGGATTCATGGACGATGAAAAATGTAGCGGCACCCACGAATGCCTGCACTGAATCAGCATCACTTAGGCCTCAGCACTTAAAATCCAAGCTTCAGGGCAAATGGCTGCTAAGTACCGTCAGTCGTCTGTTTCCATGGCATGAGAAGTACTCACTAAATGTTTTTCATTATGGGTAAATTCACTGATCATGCAGCGCCACACTGCATAGAGAGTCCAGGCTTTAAAGTTGCTTTTATCCTCACACGAGCTAACTGCACGCATCAATTAACCTCCTCTAAATAAACTTTCACATGAAGACAATATCTACCATTCTTTGGTCACGTCTTGCATGTTTTTCATTATCTTTTGTTTGGCGCTTTTATATTATAAACCACTAACAAACCTTAGTCGTAATTCTGACAGACACTGATGGTGTGAGTATATGCCTCTGCGATGCATTCAGCTAAAGCTAGCAATTACCTCTCAGTGCATCCATTTTTCAATTGAGGAGTACCTTCATGCTGGGTACATCCCAACAGCCGTTTTCCTAGACATCAAGGCCGCTTTTGACTCCGTCTTTCACCATGCAATTTTCGCAGCCTTTGGCAGTATTAGCCTTGGAGGAAGGCTATACAAGTGGATTGGGAATTATTTAATGAACGACAAATTTTTATTACCACTCCAAACGGTCCAACACGCTTTCACGCAGTGGAGAGGGGCGTACCACAGGGAGCGGTGCTCAGCCCTCTCCTGTTCAATATTGTCCTTATTCACATAAGAAGACACGCTTCCGCGCGGGGTCCGCATAACAATTTATGCTGATGATATCTGCATCTGGACCGCGTCACGTTCGCGCTATATTACCCAGCAACGTCTTCAGAGAGCACTATTGCACATTTCGATGTACCTGGCTTCCAGAGGTCTTCGTCTCTCGCCAGAAAAGAGTGTTGCAATGGCGTTCACAAGAAAAACGATGACCCGATATCCGCTGCTCCTAGGCGGACGATCGCTGCCATATGTACGATCTCAGCGATTCCTGGGTGTTGTAATCGACTATAATCTGTCATGGCCACCTCAGATCAAAAACCTCCGTGCGAGGATTACTGCAGCATCGCAAGTGTTCAGGTTCATGGCGGGAACAAGGTGGGGTAGCAACTGCCGATCAATGCTTCTGCTTGAAAAAGCCTACGTTGAAGGAACCTTGCGCTACTGTCTATCAGTGCTTCAAAGATTATCTACATCAAGCAATAAGACTATCAATGCCGCACGGAACAACTGCCTGCGAATATGTCTTGGCTTCCCAAAGGGTTCCTCTGCATCAGGAACAGTAGCGGAGGCAGGATGTCTCCCACTAGAGGTAATTGCCGCCCAGGAAACTATGCGTACCCATCTCCGCCATGTCCTGCAAGGGAAGAAGCACTTCCTACACCGTGTCCACCTAACTCACAGCAACTCTAGCTTTGGCCAGGCAGTGCAGCTCCTGCCTCTTCCTACTATTAATCAGCCTCAGAAACTACTACCTCTGGCCTTTCCTCCGTGGACACTCTCTCCTCTAAAGGTGAAGAAGTCTGTCCCAGGTGTGAATGCAAAGAGCCGCATGCCACAGGCAGCACTTCTGCAAGCTACTCTCGCCTACTTAATCGAAGAATATACGCAGCACACCCATATCTTCACCGATGGTTCAACTACTAAAGAAACTTCTTCTTGTGGCCTTTATGTGCCCTCAACAGGCCATGCCCTTTCTTACCGGCTGCAGCGGAGGACCTCCTCTACAACAGCTGAGCTTCACGGCATTAAGGAAGCTGTTTCTTACATCCTGCGCCGAACCGCAGGCCGTTGGGTTATCTTCACCGATTCAAAAGCATCTCTGCAGATCCTGGCCAACCTGCTGAAGAAAACGAATCACCAGCCAGTTTCCCTGGACATTGGGTATATCCATCATTTAGCTATTGCCGCAGGCCACTGCATAACATTTCAGTGGGTACCTGCTCACTGTGGCATTATGGCTAATGAAAAAGCAGATGAAGCGGCCCGTAAGGGCCATCAACATCAGAGATACATTCGAAGTTTTCTCACGAAATCTGATGCGTCCCAAATGGCTAAAAGTTTTGCGTACGAAGAAACGTATCGGCTTTGGAGTTTGCCGACACATCAGTACCAATTTCTTCACTCAATCGACCCACATCTTAGATCAAGACTCTCACCCAGAATTCCTCGACAACTCGAAACACTTTATCACCGACTTCGTCTGAATGCTGCATATACAAATGGCCTGCGATACCGTTTTGGACAAATGAACAGTCCGCATTGTGACAACTGTGCTTCGATAGAAACTGTGGAACATATCCTGCTTGAGTGCCCTGCGTATGCTAACGAGCGTGCGTACTATGAACATTGCATGCAGAAGCTCTGCCCAGTGCCCCTAACAATGGACAAAGTTTTAGGCCCCTTAGCCTGCTTCAGGCAACAGAGACTTGCAATGAACTTTCTTTTTACATATTTAAAAGACATTGGACATCTCGATAAGCTCTAAATTCACTTGCAGGTTACCTTCATGCATTCTTCTTGCAGTGAACTTCGTCAGCCCATTCGTCGGACTATGCACTCCATCATTCCATAGGTTACATAAATACTCGCCACTGCATCCTTAGTACCCATTTCATGGCTGCATTTTATCTTCGTTTTTTTTCCACCTCTTCCACGCTGCTCTCCTTCAGTCTTTATCTCCCAAATTCCCCTCCCTACGCAGAGTAGCATGCCAGCGATATTGAAACGCCGGCTAAATTCTCTGTTTCTTCATTAAAGAGTCTCTCTCTCTCTAACACACTAACGAATAGAAGAGACACCACGGACACCGTACATATATTTTTGTGCGCTGGAGTGATGTCTCATAATTCTGCCCAGAACCAACTATCGCAGCCCTCAATGATTAGCCTTGTGGAGAACCTTTTCCTTGCCTTCCGATGGCGCCTCTTGTGCACTTGTCACTGAAACTGCATTGTACAACTGCTTCTGTTGACCACATCGTAGTGGCAGTCCTCTTGTGAAATACTGCATCCTTTGGGATTCCCTTCATCGTGTCATACATTACCTTCTCTACCTTGAATTCAGATACACGTACAAGAAAAAGAACACGCGTATAAAAATTCTTAGCAATATTCGCCGCCGGGAATATGATATTGTCTGTATTTGTACAATTCACCTCGGCAGTATGCTTTCACGCCTGTTGAAGCAAGAAAGTAAGAAATGATTTCGTTTACTACCAACATAAGACTTAAACTTTGAAGTTGATGGTGCCACCAATAGTGGCGAGTTCTGATAACAGTGTTAAGTACAAAAGGCAACTGCTTGCTTTGCCTTTCATAATTTTCCACTTTAACTGCACAATTATTGAAAATATTGACTTCATCGTTGAGAAATGCATATTAGTATGTGTTGCAGCAAATACGAAAATAAAGATAGTAGGAGCACTGCCAGTGTTTAAATCAACACGCAGTTGCTGCTAAGAGAAATTTTCTAATTACAGGTCTTGCCCATGCCTTTGTCAAGCAAGGCACTATAGCCGGTTGACATGCAGTAAAGCTAATGTGCCCTCAACATGCTGCCCAGTTAGCAAATTTCTTGTAGTCAAAATTGAACGAAACATTACTTAACATTTTTTGAGCTTGAAACGCATGACCTATTGATATATTCAAGGGCAAACTTAGCGCCTTGTAATAGTGTTAAACAAGTGGCGCACACGCAGAGACGTTAGACTTGCTAGTTTCCTAATAGAAATTAATACAGGAGTGCATGGCCTGTGGTGTTTATGCCAAGAAATACAAAATATTTATAGAAACAAAACTGAAGTGCAAAGAAAAATTAGATATAAGTTCAGTCATTACACCTTATGTGACACTAGAGAGTACATGTTCATGTAAAAGTAGTAAAATGGTCATTTTGAAATTTTGCACAATAATCAAATTGTCTTGAGCATAGTCAGTATGCCTTTTCTTCACAGAAAATATTTCCAGCGGCTCCGGTGCACTTTAGTTTCTTTTCGGTACAGTGCCTTTAAAAGACAAAAATTGGTCAAGGACCACAATACGGTAGTAAGTGTGCGTCATCATTTTCATTTATATGCTTCATTACTCTTAACACAACCTCCCATATGACCCATAGATTTGCGGCAGGAGAATAATTTCGGTGTGCACCATTCACATTGCATGAAGGACCTGAGCGCCTTTTCCAAGTGTTATACTCATTTTAACAATAAAAGTGTCGTTGAGCGAGTGTGACAGCAAGCAAAAATATGATTTGAACACAATAGCTTAAGGATATTTTCAAGTGGTCAGTAAATTTATGCTTGTAAAAAGACAACTTCAGTTGTCAATACTCATCAAAGTTGCCTTCAGATCTCATTGAGGGTGGGGTGCTTAGTTACAAATACCAATTGTCACGGCTGGTACATTGTGCAACCTAGTTCAAATATGAAGGCTGTGACAAACTGTCCTTCAAATTCTGACATCTGGCATAAAGGCTGAAAAACAAAATCAAATGAAGGAAATTATTCTCTACTTGCACAGTTATGCGCATGATAAAGAAAGCCGACAAAGGGCACGAAGTTATACTGGTATTTTGGCCCCGAAGTTTCGCTCATTTGAGCCTCAGTATGCTAACTAAAGCAACAAAAAAGACATGACTGTTGAAGAAGGCATAGTAAGCTCCCGTAAACGGTCATCAGCAGTGAAAAAAAAAACAAATTCTAACCCCTCATAATAATGCAAAAGTCAGCCAACGAGATCGCTGTGTCAGTTACCAACTGAGAGACCTTGTGAAAACTATACACTCTGACTGCCCAAGCTCTACTTGAGAGCAAAGCATGCCCTGGACCTCTGAGACAAATTTGTGTCGATGTAATATTCTTGGCAAGAGTAGGCATCACTAATAAGGGCATATGCTAAAAAGGAAAAAGGCACCTCAATGATGCTGTACATTATAGAATTCATCTTTTAATTAAATTATATTTTATCTAGTGCCATGGGCACCGTCAGAAGAGACGGCAAAAATGAAAGCTGCCAGCTGTCATGAGGCCCGCCACAAATAAAGAACACTGAAGAGAAGTGATGCACAAACAAAAACAAGGAATGCACTACGCGATGACACAACACGAAATGACACAGGAAAACTGGGCACAACTAATCAATGAAAAGAGAACAACAAAAAGAATGCAAGCAGTACTAAACACTGCTACCTCTGCAAATTGAGAACAGTGAAATGTGCAGCACCTAATGAAATAATTTCAAGGAATATAAACACGTATTTTGGTCACATATTTTTAAATGCTGCCTTAGACATTAGAATACATGAATCACCAAGTGGTATTTGCCTACAATTAAATAATTTATAATTACATTTCCTTCTCTGATGATGTTTAGGCTTGATCAGCCGAATGATGGCTGTGATGCCTAGTTGGAATTTAGGTCTGCTGAGGCATGGAAAAGGCTACAATATAAATGTTGATATGCAGGTTTAATTCACTACAACACCTAAAACAGCCTGTTTCAAAAGCTGGAATGACAACAAAATGCCATAGCAGCAGTTACATTACCAGTTGTCTTGCTTTTGACATGACCTGAAAACCAACTACACGTCGCAGCCATCGTTCGGTTGATAATACTGAAACAACAAGGAGAAAGACAATTATACATTATTTACCAGTCATAGAGCAAATATCACGGGTTGGACGATGTACATTAATGTCTAAGGCATCATTTGAAAGAAGACGCATGCACACATCTGGTGTCAATAGTATATGCAGTTTCTTTCAAGCTTTGTTCAACTATGATATCAGGTAGCACGCCGAAAGGCATGAGTCAAACAGGCCACTACAAGCTCCTAATTTCCTGTAAGTGTATTAGAGCAAGTATATTCACTGAACTTGCACATTGTCATCACCAGGCAAGCGAAATGGCAAAAAAATCAAACTCACCAAGATAATAACCTAGGTAACAGTTAATATTGAACATTCAACTTTTTTTATTTAGCACATTTAGCTTTTTGTGCACAGGCTATAATTGAACAGACCCTGAAGTAGTTTGTAGTAGACGGTGCTGAATTTCCGCTCAGATATTAAGGTGTAAAAAGATTTCATATACAGCGAGAGGTTCGTTTAACAGTGCCTCTTGCTTGGCTAGCGTGTATAACATTGTGTAGCAAAAGTAAATGCAGCGCTAGTTTTTA
Organism: Amblyomma americanum; assembly: GCA_030143305.2. Lineage (NCBI taxonomy): Eukaryota > Metazoa > Arthropoda > Arachnida > Ixodida > Ixodidae > Amblyomma > Amblyomma americanum. Next base: position 48,819 of record JARKHS020015433.1, on the reverse strand, counting down.
CCGGGTGCGAACCCGACCGCGGTGGCTGCGTGTTTGTGGAGGAAAAACGCTATGTCGCCCGTGTGCTGCGCGATGTCAGTGCACGTTAAAGATCCCCAGGTGGTCGAAATTATTCTGGAGCCCTCCACTATGGCACCTCTTCCTTCCTTTCTTCTTTCACTGTATCCTTTTCCCCTTCTCTTAGGCGCGGTTGAGGTGTCCAACGATATAAGAGAGATATACTGTGCGACATTTCTTTCCCGCAAAAACCAAACATTAATATTAATATTATTATTATTAGTTTTTACATAAACCACACAGAGAGAAAAGCCAGGACGGGCGCTGGCGCTGCCCTGTCTGTTCTTTCTGTGTGGTTTTTGTAACAATTAGCGCTATTTTTACTTTTATTGTACGGTGAGAGGCCGCAGAAGAGAAGCTTACAAGAGAAGCTGTCAAGTCCAATTAATGTTTCATCTTTGAGGCGCATTCATAGCTGAGCTATATAACACCCTTCATATTCTTTTCGTCAAGTGAAATAAGACGCCTTTGTTTGAGCAGTCTCTGAGAAGTGCCATGCGAGACCTGCATTACTGTAGAAGGATGACATGGTTATCCTTCTTCTATATTTGTCTATGAAGGGTGCCATGTGAGAGGGCTACTAGAGAAAAAAAGGATAAAAGCATTGCTCTCATGTTGTAATATCAACTTAAAATGCTGCCCTGTTGTCCATTACTCTATATTGGGGTTTTTTAAGCCTGGCTGCATTGAAGGGGGTCTCTAGTGACTTAAGAACAGGTGGGGAGGGAACTAGAGAGGGAGAAAGAGAAAGTTGCTGAGCTGAGGCTATGCCAGTGTGCTCGTTGTTGCTGTGTAGCCTTGGAGCTGAGCGGCCAGCTTTGGACTCACTCGTGGTATGAGGGTGCGGGTTTCTCCTTTTCTTCCACCCTTTGTGTTGTGCAGTCAATTTTGCATTTTTTCCGTCTCGGATTTAAGAAAACGTATCAATGATTCTTGCTACAAACCACCACGAAATTTTAGAAATGGCAGGAGAAATGTTCCCAGCACCACTAACAAGAAAAAAAAATTGTTGCTTGCTTCGGATTCATACACTCCCTACATTCTAGTCCGGAGAGTCTGAGATTCCTCATTAGTCTCAGTAAGGGTTCTTAGGCCAGCCGATACCCCCCTGAATTTAAGCATTGCTTCTTTCTGAGCATGAAAGTGGCACTATTTGATGATGGCCTATTAAGAAGAGACACACACGTTATTTTGAATAGGTGAATGCCAATACTTGCCATCAACGTCCTAGTCCAAAGCATTCATTACAACACACTGGCCTCAACAGAGAAGTGAAAAAAAGAGACCTTAGAAAACTCGATACATACTTGTGCTCTGCAATGTACGCTGAACGGCCACAGACAAGAACAGCCCCAAATCGGGACAGTGGAGATCTCCGGTGAAGCTCTTTTCAGACCTCCTCACTATGAAGAGCAGGCACTTCACCTTCATAACATCATAATTTCCAGCTGTGTATTTTTGCAAATACAATGCCTAGCACTTCCTGATAATATTTGTATTGCTGGCATTTTACACAACAACAAGAAAATGTTTAAACAGCCAAACTTCATATAAAAAACGCCACTTGCTAACACTAGATTTTATAAGCTCGACTACTAATACTACTTATGTTATAAAAACCATTTAATTTGAAAATGCTACAAAGTGGTCCTTTTCTAGGGCAACTTGTTCTTCAACATTTAGCAATAATTTTTATTCACGGCCGCCTGCAACTAACAGAACTTCATAGGTGCAGGCAACGTTACCAATGTTACAAAAGTTATTGAGCAGGAAGCTCCCTGTTTGTTGGGGTATCGCAGCGATGCGTCGCTCAATTTACATAGTCGCTTGCATGTTTTGACGCGTCACACCCCACCCACTCTGAGCTTCACAACTGGTGTAATCGGCTCGTAGAGGTGTGTTCTAACCTTAAGACGCCACATCAGATCACTAAAAAGACGCACATACGCGTAGTGGATAATACAACGCTAAGCACACCGAGCGGTGCACGCTATCGGCAGTCCGCAACGGGCCGATAGTGGCGTAAAAAAACTCGCGTGCAGGCGGTGCACGATCACGTCGCACGTCGAATAAAGAACAAAAAGTCGGGCAGCCGCCTTAACGAAAGCCGAATACAAAGTCATGCGCCTTGCTGTGTGGTATAGAATTTCCACATTTACATTTAAGGCTCCTACGCGTGCCTGCCATTTAGCAAACGCATCTATGCATACACCTTGGTGCTCGCGTCGGAACGCATACACTATGAACACTGACAGACCATCAGGTTGATGATGCAACGTGGAATGCACTTTGCTGCCGCGGAAACGACCAGTGACTCACGCGCAATGTTGTAGGGAAACGAACAGGACACAGCTGAGTCTCCTCCCTTCCGTTTGTTCTCGCCTTTCTGCTCGCTCTTTATTTTCGTGGTCGCAAATTGCACGCACTCCTGCGCTATACTGTGGGTCTCACCTGGAAACGAAAACTCGATTTTTGCAGTAACCGCTTTCTTCTCTTGGTTCGCGGCTGTGGTAAGAAAAAAACTGCAGCGGCTGCTATGGTTGAAGTCGAACGTGTTGTCAAGATGAAATGGCTCCATGGTTCTCGGCGTGGTCACTTTTTCACAATGTACGCGAATGGCTGCATTGCTGACACGCGGCGCTCCTACGATAAGCAGGAAACCCAAACGCAAGTTTGAAGCGATTTTGAAATTTGACACAAACAGCACTCGACCAACAGCAGCATGGACCATGATGGCACGGCACAGCGTAAGGCCTAGCCGGATATCAGGCCGGGATGCACAGAGGAAGAGGAGTGGGGGGAGGGTTTGCTGTGTCCTGCCACGTGACCTGGTAGCCAGCGCGCTGGATTTGAAAGGCGTTGGGAAGCACGCTAGGCGATGGCGCATGGCTATTAGCGTTGCGCGTGTCATGGCAAATAATTACTGCGAACTCTTACAAAATTGCAGTTAGACTAACGCGCTTCGTGCCTCCGTGTGTCATTGCCGTCCAGTTTTCATGTCAACAGCAGGCGACAATGTTTCCGCTCCTTGCAGAAGAAATTTACAAATTGTTTTCATAGCTTTTCTATTTTCATTCTGGTCTTTTGAAGAGACCGGATTATTGAGCTTTCACTGCATAATTTTTAGCACAGCACCAAGTTTCCCCTAAACCGCATTTCGGATTGCGCTACAAAGTAATGATCTGCTGAACAAGTCTGCTTTACTCATATTGAAAAAAAAGTTAATCTCAAAGGTTCTATTGTAGCTTCCATCAAAATGTGTATCACTGCAAAGTCTCAATAAATTGAACATCAAGGAACCGTAAAAAATTCAAATTATGAAATTACCCCCCAACAAAACTGACAAGAACCACTTGTACCAGAGTATAGGTCGGAAGAAGAGACCATCTCAGTTATTGCTGGCAGCTGGAATTCGACTATTTACATGCTTTGTCATTTTGAAGCACATATAACTTAAATTGCATGCTTAATTGAATATTCTATGCAGTATCTATTTAGATTGAACGCGGGAATGCACGCTATTTGACCACATCCGTCTGGCTTCATCAGCGTCCTGAGTGGGCAACCCATATACTGAGCATATATATGCCCGCACTTCACCCATGCGCCCATGCTCCATCACAGTGGCATCCATGCAGCCCTTTTACATGTGATGTAGGATATGCAGCCAGACTCATGTAAGTGGGACTACATGTCCATAGGTGTCGCCGGGCAACGATCGCTAACATTACCCGTGATGTTTCTGCACTGCAAACTCCAGTATAATCGACGCAGGAGATACGAAGGCTACAGGCAGAAATATACTCCTCTTTCCACACTCAGGGTCGTCAGAGTTATGAACGGCAAGCCCCCATCGCTGTTGCCCGTAATTCACCGTCGTATAGCCAAGGTTCATACACACACATTTTGCCACTGCATAGTCCACACTTAGCCCTTTTCTATCAGATATGTAGGCGGGGAAGAGGTGAGAATGGCTGACATATGCCCATGCGCCGCCCACGTATTTTCTACGAAGTGCATTTGTATAGCTGTAGTCAGCAATATTGGATGTTTGTCCACACGCAGCTAGCCTCCTTGAATCCTTGAGGGTGCTGCAGCAGCAGCTCTTATTCGGGTTGCCCACACTTCACCATCATGTAACCCCATCTTTTATACACAAGAACTGCATGCAGCCCATGCTTAGCCCTTTCATACCATGTTTAGGATAAAGGCGAGGAAGATGCGGGAATGGCAAATGCGCTCACGCCTAGCTCATGCGGGACCAACGTAGGCGTTGCTCAGGCAGCCCAAACTGCATGCCTACAAGACTTCGTCACTGTGCAGCCCATGGCTTAGCCCCTGTATTTTCCACACAGGACCTATGTAGGCCGAAGGCGGGAATACTATCTCTTTGCCCACACAAAATCACTGCGACTGCCTCAAGGTGCTGTACGGACCGCCCCAAGAGGGGGCTGCCCACACTTTTGCCCGCTCGTATCTGTCGTGAGATCCAGGTGTGCTGCCCGCTCTTTTTAAGCCCACGCATAGCTGACAAGGGGCCCACTCAGGCATAAAATGTGCAGCCCAAACATTTTTTGCCAGCATTGCGCCCACTAGGGACCCATGTAGGTTTATTGCGGACAGCCACCAACCCTGATTGCCCATGTCGGACCCGTATAGTCCCGCCACATTGTGCTACCGGGGAAGGGTCCTCCGTAGTTTGTTCGGTTGATGCTCCTCAGTTCAAGGGTCGGCGCTTTTATTTTTGCATCGCAGTTTGTTCCTGCCTGAACACTAACCGTCAGCTTCTCTGAAAATTTCACGTCGTCCTCTTTCGCGAAAACCGAACTAGTTTTCTTGGCGTTGTTTATTCTTTCGTTCTGCAATTTGTTGACTAGCAACCCTAACGGTTACAGTTGTTGTTTCATCTCGACCGCCTACTTCAGGCTTGACTCAAAGTTTTCAGCAAGCCAGGCGGCACTTCTAAACTGGCAACACGCAGGAGGAGTTTAAAAATGGCCAAAGCTCGCTGCTGAGAACGTTGCATTGAAACATTCTGCGCTTACTTACCTATCTTCAGTGTAATAATGCGCAAAAGAAAACCATGCATTTTTCATTTGTCTCATTGCTGAACCTGTTCTCACAAAGATGGATATATGAATACCATTTTTTTTCGTCATTCCGCAACTGATAGTATCAGTCGGGTAATCACTTCATGCCGCGCTCCAAGCGAGAGCCCGATTCGACCAAGTTTTATTAAGCCTCGGATTTGACGCCGGCCCTGATGTACTAGTCAGGGTCTACCACCTACATACCTGGAAAGCGCGAGCGTGGGCTTCAACCCACACCCTATGGTCTCACAGCGGTACTACTCACAGACTCTCAAAGAACGCAAGCGCCAGTTCAGCTTTCGCTTCGCGCTCGATCTCTTCGCCTACTGAGACGCCCGTATGCCTAAGCGTTTCCCAGAGATGGCCCTGGTTTACCGTTTGGGAACCGAGGGCAGCCCAAGCAGCGCTCCCGAGGGATGGTAGGGCTTGGGTTACACAGGGACGCCTCTAGCTCTGATAACTTTAGTCAGCAGGGATTTCCCCCTCGGCTTGCGACTTAGCCACAGCAGCCTATCCCTAAGCTGCCATGTCGTATGAACTCTCTCGCTTCTGGTCATAGAGAGAGGGTTGTCACAGCCCTTACCAGTCGCCCCCAGTTCACTGGGTTACAGGAGCACGCAACTAATTCCGGCGTTACACCTAGGGCCTTCATCGCCGAAGCCCGCCCCCCACTAGGTTAAAGGAGGACGCTACCCCTCCCTGGGTTACCCGGCTAGGGAGCAAACCTAATACTCCACAGCCGCGGTCGCAGGTTTCGACTGCGTCCAGGTAGCCAAACCCTCCGGTTCGGCAGCCGAGTCCAGGCGGCTCAGTCAATCCAGCTCACCATCAGCGAAACGGCCAATGTTCTCGTTGGGGCCGCGGTTCACCCCCTCCAAACAACCGTCCGCCCCTTGCTTGCTATCTTCAAGAGTTCATAATTTGTCTGTTGTTGTTGTATTTCACATGCAATAGTTCCCAAAAAATGTGTTCTTGAAAAACTGCAACTTCTGCCTATGCTGGTAGAATGACTGAATAAATTAATAAAGATACAAGCAAATAAATAAGAACGAATATGGCACAATAAAAATGTCGAAGAATTAGCAAACTAAAGTTGACAAAAACTCACGCCCCTAGAAGTTCACGCGCCGTGGAAGCAGTGCTGCTATACATGGAATTCTTGAACGTGTCTACCTTCATTGATGACGTGAATGCGACGCAAGAGAACAATGAAGTGGGTGCCGGTAGCCGAATTCAAAGCAACGCCGGCGACATAACCGTGTCCCACGCAAGAAGTAGCGGGTACCCTAATTCTCGGTAGTTATATCGCAGCGCAGAAATACTAATCATCCGTCGGCTATGTCTTCTGTGGAACCGGAAAATTTTGTTTTGATTTCAGAAGCAAAGCAGCTGGCTGATCGTGAAGACGCCAAGTGTGGGACGCCAGATGCCTAACTCCGCCTGCTGAGTATTAATTTTGATATGACTTTCGTCTTACGCGTAGATAACAACCAGCGCACCGATTGTTTTCCCAACACCATGCGCACATTTCTGGCATTACTTGCAATTTTTTCCGTCCAGCGCCCACTTCCTACTGTTACCTAGCCGTCACGGCAGTGAACGAAGCCTGAAAACCGAAAAAATGATTCACTACGAAACTCGTTACGGGTTTGACTCGCACCCACCAATAGCTAAATGATTCGGTGGAGGCGTAGGAACAAGCTAGCTTGCCGGTCGTCAAACAGAATGGCTACCGCTCTCGACCGCACTCGCTTTAAAGCTGGCAAGGAGGGATGAGGCTCCAAAGCAGCTACAACAATCTGGAAGAAAGTGGAAGCAGTTGTGCGTGACAGCGAGCATTCCATATAAGTGTGGTTGCATCTCATGTCACAAGCAAATGATAAATGTGAGCGCCCGCGGCTTCGAACGTCAAGAACCACTAGAAATATTCTTGGCATTGATCCCGTCTAAAAGTACCATCGGCTTTACAGTTTGCAACCAAAATAAAAGAAATTACAAGACAGACACTAATTAGAGAAGAATATACAGAATATTAACGTAAAGCGTACGTTTGCGTCCAAAATAAGCCTTTACGGGCAAAATATACACAAGTCCGCGGCGTGGCCGGAGCCGCTGTGATAGTTCTTTCATCGGGGACGGTTTCCTCTCCTCTCCTCTTTGAAGAAGAATTTTTCACGGGGGCATAGCGGCGCAAAAGATTTTCACTGGGTCTGCAGCGACGAATGGGAGTTCACACCCGCACACGTTGAGGGGGATTGCATTTTGTGTGCCCGCGGCACAGATTGTATATTTGGGAGTCGCTGCGCTGTCGGTCCTTGATCCCTAGGCAGGCAATTCGTCGGGCTTCTGCGCGCTCCAGGTGGTAGCGACGTCGATGCTGTTTTCAGTGATGACGCTTGGGAGTACAGCGTTTAGCCTAGCGCAAAGACAACGTAAGGGTGGATGGCAACCCATTAATAATCGTCGGCGTCCACATATATCGCGAGCATGTGATTTATGGTGTTGTTCGGACGCTTCGATAGCCCAGTTGCCTGCAAATGGTATGCTGTAGTTCGCCGACGGCTATTATATGATGAATTCAGTGAGGTCGGCCGCAAGTGCTCTTTCCCTATTCGTCGTCCACATTCTGGATCGCAATGGCGGAAATAGATCTCCTCGATGAAAAATTTTCCAACTTTCACCGCAGTACCAATCGGCAGAGCTTTTGTTTCAGAGCAGCGGGTTAAGTACTCGGTGGACAGGATTCTACACTTGATGCGCTATGTTGAGGTGGAGAAGAGGTCCAGGAGATCTATTTCATTCTATTGAAAGGGCTTGTTTGGTGGCGCTATAAGCTTCAATAGTCAAGCTGGCCTAATCGATGGCGGCATTCATTGTTGACAGTCGCGGCATGTTTTGACGTATTTTGCAACATTGGTGAACAGTCGCGGCCATCAGTAATTACAACATCTGTCCATAAACTACCGAGACTGAGCCTATTAAAAAGTGCGTTTACCAATGAAATAATTTGTGCAGCACACCTTCGAAACAGTCTCTTTTGCGTTCTATACAAAGCTTCCAACGGTTCTTGAGCTCTCGGAAACAGTTGAAAAACGCTTCTTCTGGCAGGGCTATCACGCCAGCTCCTTTGTCGTTGCGTCTTGAATGGCCTCCACGCTCCCCATCCAGTGACATTTTAGGGCCCTCTTCACACGAGGGAGCAGAAAAAAAAATGTATGGGGGCGGGGTGAGGCGAGTATGGCTAATGGGGAACTACAGTAATCCTGTGATTGGCGAGAATGTTTGTCACGCTGAGAGCGTGTGCGGCCTTGCGTTATCGTGGAGGCTATATTGTCCAAGTGCCCATAAGTCAGGGCGACGGCGTCGCAGTGCATCACACATGTGTTGGAGCGCGCGGATACAAAACTCCTGATTCCCTGCCTGTCCTTGTGGGACGAACTTGTCCCACAAATAACTGCCTCTTTGTTTGAGGATCGTATTCAAAAAACCACGGTCCGTCTTCAGCAATGATGCTGTCGATGAACGCAGCATGTTTCTCTGCCTCGAAGAGCAATTAAGCGCTCAGTGATGCGGGCGTGTCCTTCTGGTCCTCTGTCAGGGAGTTCGGCACAAATCTGGAATTCAGATTTCGTTTCCCCTAGTTCTCACGCAAAATGTGGTGGCATGTTGTCATACTAATATTGAGAGAATCTGATAGCATGTGGACTGTAATGGTGCGGTCTTGCTGTTAGATTTCCTAGATACGAGCCACGTTGTTTTCATTCCGTTAGGTTGAAGGGCGTCCCTGCCTTGTGTCTCATTCCACCAACGTTCTCCCCGAAACGAACCTCTTGTGCCACTCGAAAACTCGCGCCCGCGATAATGTCTCATTGCTGTAAGCGTCACGAAGGAGCTCAGGCGTCTGTGCGGCTATCTTGCCGAGCTTCGCACAGAACTTTATGTTTACACGCTCTTCGAGGTGGATGTCCATCTCTCCACATTCACTCACAGTAAAATGCGCAAGCGAGTAGTGACAACGTAGTTTTTAACATGTAGTGTCATCTAGTAGCTGCTACAGCAAACAATATAATGTGCTCATGGCAGCCTGAAAGGATGGCGCTACACATATGCACCAACATTTGTTTTGGGGAATCGTTTCTAGAGAAGAAAATAAATCAATCCCGACTCTTCACTTACAAAGGTTTTATTTCGAATGCTGTGTGGGTCTCGGTAAACACGAAGTATTAATGTCTGTGTTCTTCTTCCGACACCAGCAGAAATTCTTCTCGTGAAATGTTCAGAACGACGAATGGGTAGGCAGTCTTGTGTGGGCGAAGTTCATCACGAGGCTGTCATTTTGCAGCCAGAAAGAGGGAAACCTCGCTTGAACGCTGCTGGAAGTGAAACATGTAGAAGTCGGAGAACCTCCTCCCGGAGGTCCTCACGTATGCCTTCCTGTAAATTTTCCCTGGTCATTCACATTGCACCGGGGTGGCTGGTGGAGAAGATACGTGTCATTCTAATTGGCGAGCTTTGGCATTCAGCGACCTCCCCATGGTGCCGGCTTCTGTACTGATTCACACGACGGTCTTCGGTGCACTGAGAACCAGACCGATGAAAAGAGAGTGATTAGAACACCTCTCCATCTCCATGTCTCAAAAGGCGTTTCGTTTTATCAGCGCACACAGTCATAGTCCTATTTGGCGGTTGATTTCGTGACAGCACTAGAACCTCCGCTCTTCATTTCCGGCGAAAACTGCTGAACGTCTGCACTACCTTTTTCTTCAAGGTTTCCCAGGACGCGAGGGAAAGCTCTCGATTTTCATAGCATGTTCTGTTTGGGCCGTTCAGTTTCCAGTAAACTGTTCGATCATGGCGTTGTCGTCCAAGGATTTCACCGTGACCACAAGGCTGCCCATGTTTTTGTGAGGCTGGCGAAGCACAAAGAACATAGGGTGCAGCAGCATACATATTAGAGGCATAGCAGTCCTTCACGTAAGCCGAACTACCAGGGTACCGTCATCACTACGTGACGTCAAGTGTATGGTCCAGCACCTCCATGAGATGTCAAGTATTGATGAGGGCAGCGGGTAGACAGCGCAACAAGTTCCAAACGAAATTTTATGGGGTTGACTGGCGCCAACAAATAACTGACTGACCCTGCAACGGCGTAGCAACAAGCGTACGCGGCCGTCGTCGAAAAGAATGTCTGCCCCTTTTGACTGCGCTAATTATAAAGCTGGCAAAGAACGACCGATATGACGCGCAAAAGCAGCAGCATTAGTCTGTAAGAAGGTGGAAGAAATTGTGTGTGGCTGCAATCATTCGAGATAAAACTGGTCTTATTGCGCGTCTGAACCAAATGATAAAACTCAGTGCCTATCGCTTTCTGCGTGAACTGAAAAAAAAGTACAAATATTTGGGTTACAAAAAACTACAAAAACTCGGCTCTTAGTGGCAGAATCATTCGAGAATTTTGAGTGTAATTGTTCTTTTTATAGAGTAGCTCTTAGGCGCCCGTTCCTGGTTTGAGTAGCGTGTCTTGGCCTTATCACGGGCTGTAAGCGAGCGAACGACCACGAAGGAACATAGACGAGTGCGAACCCTTTGCGCAGCGGAGGCTGAATGACGGCGATGGTGAAAGAACAGCGAGGAAGAAAGTGGGGAAAGAGAGACAGGCGGCAGCATTAAGAGCATAAACGAATAACCTGCTCCTTCGCCTGCTCGCCGATGTCGTCAACAATAAGCCGTGCATCGCTCCCCAGAGATGGTACCACTATGAGACAGCTGGCAACTATGAAGCTTGGACGAGTGCTGAGAGCTTTCTTCGACAACAGAGATAGCGAAGATAGCGCGAAGAGTAAACTGCAGAAGGAGGAACGGCGGCAGGGTGAAAAGTAGGGAAGAGTGTTCTTTGGTAGTTCTCCCGACACGAGGCTCATGTGCGGCTGAACAGTGTGCACTGCATAAGTCGAAACCCAGAGCCACCTCCACTCGGCTCTACGCGTTTCTTATTGCCTTGCCTACGGTTCTAGTACCTCGACAGCTGCACTCAAAATACGTATTATGGAGAAGCGTGATCGTAAGCTAAATTATGAGACATCATTATTTGGCTCTTCAGTCAGAAAATCTGGCGTTGGCTAATTGCCCACGAGAACGAAACCGAAACATCCACGTGACCTCATGACGTCATTGGGAGTGCTACATGTTCACCAGAAAGGAAAATTAATTTTCTTATGAGGTGGGTTGTGAACCCATTGAGCTCGGTTTCGAAGCGAGCCCACTGTGGCAGAGCCAACAGATCGTCTTCAAAATTACAGCAGTACTCAATCGCGTGGATGGTTTCGCATTCACAGCATTTTAGCATTCTTAAAGGCACTCCGTCAATTTTTTTTTTCTTGTCACATCTACCTCTGCAACCTTTAGGAATTCTGTTCGCTGCAGGTCTCAGCTGGGGAGTGGCATTACCCTGAGCGAGCCCACGTCCACACAGAGTGATTTAGTAGGCTTTCAAATCAGCAGCCTTTTTGGGTGAACGACTCTCAGGGGTATGAGCAATAATGGAGCATGCGTCACACATGACATTTCGCACTGCCGTAAAATAAACGCAATAAAAACATTTCAGGCACAGCTTTAGTAATAAATGAGGCATGCTGGCGCCAATTCAGCATTCTTTTTTCCTCGCACACGTTTGTGGCTAGAAAATTTTGTGCTCAATCATTCCAAAGAAGCGGTTCGCGAGAACTGCTAGAGCCATAGTCCTTGTGCTGTCCCGGAGCGGCTGGTATCGTCATACAAAGATAGAGACCGAGAAAATACATTAACACATTGTAAGCAAGGCATACATACGTATAAAAGACAAATAGGAGCATGCGCTTCAACGGCATTTCTATCCTCAATCTCGGAACACAATTGAAAGCTTGAAATAGCTTTGGGCATTGTACCGCGTATATATATTGTGGGTTTTTTAACTGGTCACAGGTCGCGCTTTTATACCTTGGGCGAGGTACATTGGTGCGGTCTGTGCAGTTGGATTCTGCACCAAGGCGGAGATTATGTACGTGATAGAGATCAGTGATCAAATGATTAACTCAAATTACCTCAACAACTCTTTCAACTTTTTACTGATGGGTCGACAATATATTGAGGAATTGAAGGCGGTGAACATAGCAACTAAGTACAGTATTTAATTTTTTTTTGATCGGCAATGCATTCTGAAATGTTTAACGCCAAAAATACACATCTTTTTGCTCGTAAAGTCGTCTTTCCGCTATGCACATATTTGACAAGTTGTCGCTGGGAGTAATATTCTCGCGGAAATCACATTAACGGCCTCTACGGCAGAAATGGACAAACGGCTTCCGTATTTTCTGTATTGCAAATGTGCATTGCGGGAAGGCAACTTTACGAGCTTAAAAATGCGTATATTTGGCGCTAAAAATTTCGAAATCCATTGCCGGAAAAGAAAAATTAAAGAATTCACTCAGTTTTTGTGTTGACGGCCCACAATTTCGCAATATAAAGTCGGCCCCTGAAACTAAATGTAAGTCCCTCATAGCCCGAGTCGCTTTAGAACGTTAAACCCCCATTATCCCAAATCAAAAGTAAAAAAGTTGATTAGTTATTTTAGTTAAATAATCGTTTATCCACTCAGCCCTATGACGAACATGTTGTACCCCTTGCTATACAATCCACCTGCAAATCCCGCACCGACGTGTCTCTTACAGCCTTTGAAATAGCGACCTGTAAACGCTTAAAAAAATGGCGTTGATTTAGCTCAGGTTAAACCTTTAGTGACGCGACAGCTACAGCTAACCGAGTGGAACTCGCTAGTAGAATTGCCAAATCAGTGTTTCGCCGCTCCGTTTTGCTGGTCGTTTCTTCTTCATCTTCGTCCCTGGACGTGGATTTACTCTCTACCCCCTCTCCCCTTCTCCCTCACTCGGCTTCACCGGCACGCCGCGCTGCCGGCAGCTGCTTCGCACCACGTGACCAACCACGTCACCAGCAACGGCGCTATCACGCCGCTCAACGGGTGCCACGCTGAAGGCTCGAAGTGCTAGCGTAATGCAGCTATCGGTAAAAAACACCAGATATATTGTGCGCACGGGCAAAAAATGCTGCCACCGAAAACGACACAACCAAAAAGCTGCGATCCGAGCAGATAAAGTACAAAACTAAGTTTAGGGGTTTAGTACAAGACGCAGGAGTAAAGACTGCCAAAAGCCATATGAAATGCGAAAAGTTTTGCCTGTTTCTAACAGAAATAAAAATGATGAATTTTGTTCGTCGAGTCTTGGCAATGTGAAAAAATCATGAAATTCGGTGAATTTAGATTCTGAGTTTTAACGTTCCAAAGCGATGTATAGGCAATGAGGCAATAAAGCACCTTTAGTACAGTGCTTGAGAATACAGCCGACCATGGGTTCAGATATTACTCTTTATTCTCCAACAAACGCGCGTGTGGTCAAACTTCTGATTACATGGCGTAGCAAATGATTGTTTAATTTACGTCTTCCGCCTCGATCGAAGTCGGCTGTTGTGGCCGGGAATGAACCTGTCACCTTGGGACCAGCTTCCATACACCGAAGCCAAAATTACGCCCCTTCAACTTCAGGTAGGAGGACCTTTTCAAAACTCAACTTTTAATACTAATAATAATAATTGGATTTGAGGGAAAGGAAATAACGCAGTATCTGTCTCACATATCGTTCGACACCTGAACCGCGCCGTAAGGGAAGGGAAAAAGGAGGGAGTGAAAGTAGAAAGGAAGAAAGAGGTGCCGTAGTGGAGGCTCCGGAATAATTTCGACCACCTGGGGATCTTTAACGTGCACTGACATCGCACAGCACACGGGCGCCTTAGCGTTTTTCCTCCATAAAAACGCAGCCGCCGCGGTCGGGTTCGAACCCGAGAACTCCGGATCAGTAGTCGAGCGCCCTAACCACTGAGCCACCGCGTCTGGTCAACTTTTAAACGAGCTCGTTTTTTAAGGTTTTTGGTTGAGAACAAAATCGTTCATTTCTAAAATAACCGAAAGAAAAATATTAATAACTCTCACGCTTACAATACACACCCAACGGGTATACCCCTGCACTTATCATGAATGAGAAAGAGAAGCTTGCATCAAAACAATCTCATAGCCTGAGTCGCTTTGGGACGTTAAACCCCACTAAACCAAACCAAACCAAGTTATCACAAGCAATCGTTGTGCTCAAGCGCTTCCGAATAGCTACACGAGCGATAAAAGCACAAGCGTACTCGCAACATGGCAGCTCTGCTAGCATTTTACTTTATTTTCCCACAGCACACCGCTGCATAGGTTAAACAAGCATGCGCGTCCATAAAGACGTACGCGAGGAGCGCACATTGAGCCATTCCGACGAAACCACGCAGAGCTTTTCATCATGGATATGATGCGAACACACGCATAACGCACCTTCTGCTTCTGCCTCTTAATACATGGCACGTACCCACATGGGGGTATTGGCCAAGATGTAGTGGCCTAAACAAGGAAATTTCCCTAGGAGATTACGACAAAATTGTAGCACCATGCGTGAATGCTCTCGTAGCTTCTTGTTCGTTGTCCGCTCCACCGCGCGTTGAAAGCGGCTCACAGCACTTGCCCATTTGGCCTTCTTGCTTGGGAAAGCAAAAAGCGTCGGAACGAAGTCTGGGTGCCGCGGTGACATTCGAGGCCTTCCTGCCCATCAATAAAACATTTCGTGATGAACTGCACACGCATTTAACCACAGTACCTCGTCCGCACCTGTCACAAAGTGATTCCCGCACAGTCTTGACAGTGCCCAATGGCGGCTACGATCGTCGAGCCGGCGAACGGCTTTTATCCACGCTTCGCGTCGAAGGCGGTCCCGGGAAGCGTTCGGAAAGCGAAAACATTAGAGTTCGCTTCCCTTTACATATTGGGCAATGCAGCTGTATGCAACACGTGTCGTAGGCATTGCCAAATGCGTCGCACTGAACGCCCGACGGCTGCAGCAACGCACCCCACGTAGGAAGCCGGTTTGTTTACACTTCCACGGCCGGTCTCGAGTGGCGCGCGACCCTTCCAATATGTTTCGCGACACCGCCGCCAGGGGATGGGAGCATGCGCAGTCGCGTCGTGAAAAAGGCGGATTACCAGATTCTGGAGCATAGGTAAGTTTCTTCGTCAACGTCTTCATTGAAATCAAAGGGACCGAACTGTTGGCAGTTAACAAATGACTGCTCCCATCCGCTTCAGCATGCAGTCTTCTGATCATGCTTCGGCACGCGCAAAGTATGAAAACGATCACGAAACACGCATACTTCTCTGATCTCGTCAGGGCTGCCTACGCAGTCTCCCTGATCCATCGCTATATGCAGCCTAACCTTGATCGAGGCAGGACGGCAGCCGCAGCATAATCGATTGGTAAACGCTGCGCTCGCGACCCAGACTGCACTTTTGTGGATGTCGCCTGCTATTTCAACCAAACGGTACAATGCCTGGGTAAGAGCTCGCTCGAACAATATTCAAGAACTACCCAATGTCAAAAGCTGAGGAGGCAACGATTGGTCTCGCCATCGCCAATGGCGACTGACCGCACAGTCTTACAATCATTTCTGACTACCAAACGCCCCGCCATATTTGCACCAAAGGCAGGTTTGAATTAAAAACATTCGGTACACTCAGTCAAACGAGCATCAGGAGCAGCACATACCATCAAACGACAACCAGGACACGCCGGTCTGACTGCTAACTTCGTAGCCAACACCAGGGCTCGCGCAAATACGTGTCGAGGACTTGACGGCAAGGGAGATCCACTCCTGCCTTGCCAAAGTACCAGGGTATCCCAGAGCATCTCCGATGATCGCGCCAGCGATACCCCACGGCTCAGTCAAAGCGCAGTAATTAGAACTCGGTCCATTGGAGGTAATTACACACCTACACATTTCTAAACCTCTATATTTTAAACATTCATCACAGTAATTTTCCGGACAGTGCCCGTTGGTGCGGAAATCGACCAAAGTACCCATTACCACTTAACATGGGGCTACTAACACAACGGCAACTCTCTTGCATACTAAAGACCACAGCAGGGCAATGGCCGCCCCGCTCATTAGGAATAAACTGCGGAACATCGACGTAGACTGATCTACCGGGTACGTATCGCCGCAACAACTGCAGCAGCCCAGGACAAGGGACTCTATCCATCAAACTCGCTAAGACATTTTGTCAGGTGGCGCTCAGGCAAAAAAGACGTTGACGCTGGTTGCGCGCTGATTGAAGCACGTTGAATTTCGCCGTCTCCCCTCCTGAAGGACGTGCTGCCAAGCCCTGTCATGCCGGGTCTCTGTCTTGTCACCAACGCCGTGAAATATTGCGGAAAAACTTGTCTTTTCATTATTTATTCATAGATTTGTTGTTAAAATCCCATTTTGCTCTGATAATTGCTTCTTGGCGAGTACATCAATTTCTTTGTGCTCTTTGATCAAGATGGGCACAAAAGCAACACAGAGCGTTTGGAACAAATTCGGTGTTTGAGACAGTCTTTGAAAACACTGAAGCTTGTCTTGCATCTGCCCAACAACGCGACAACGCAGCGACGCGCGGACGCTAGACCTTTCTAAGCTCACTGGAATCAAACTTGGCCCCCACATCCAGGAAGCTTGCCCCACATGTGATCAAAAAAGTACCCAGAAATCTTGGTTCATGTCATGTGATTCCTCAGAATATAGGCAAAAAATTTGAGCTGCTGCATAAGCCACATCAAGAAAACAAAGAAAGCAGGACTTGAGATGCTAATACGGTAAATTCTAACCAAATTGAACTTTTCTTAGTGGCATATGCAGTAGTTACGAATGTACTTATTCGTTTGCCCGAAATAACTTTCCTTCACTCCTTCTTTTGTCAACAATCCTGGTTATTTATCGTGCAGCGTTAATTTCAAGGTTTCCAAACAAACATGACATAGCAAAATAGAGAAGATAGCAGGACGAAGCGCCACTTACAACTGGTCCATTGCGACCACTAGAAGTAAAGGCATACATAGCTTCCATATTCCCATTTGCACACGGATAGGCTAAACTTCAAGAAGGGCATGCAAAAGCGTGCTCAAAAATTTCCTGTGAGTACGGAATTGAAGTTTTGCAATGGCGTGGGTGGCAACTGTAGAAATGAAGATACTGTTGTCTGTCGGTGAGTTTTTTTTATAAACGCTAGTGATTAATGCACCCCTGTCAACACGAACAAGCACATCAAGGAAGTTAATGCTATTAGTTGTGTACGTGTGTGTGAAAGAGATATTTGGATGTATGTTGCTGAATGAGGTGATAAACTAAATTAGTTTTTCCTCTGTTTCTGCCCAGATTATAAATATGTCGTCAAGAAAACGTTTGTAAAAAGCCGGTTTGGTTGGATATGAGGAAAGCAAGTGTGATTCAATTTTGTTCATAAATATGTTGGCATAATTTGGTGCCATTTTTGTGCCCATAGCCGCACCACTCGTTTGAAGATAATATGAGTTATTGAATTCGAAAGTGTTAAGTTTAAGGAACAAATTTGCAAGCGTCTCGATGGCACTTGGAGTGGGAGAGTCTAGGATTCTGTGTTCGTTATAGGCTCCGACCACGGCCTGTATTCCGCCGTCATGGAGGATGTTCATCTTTGTCCAAAATAACTATACCTCCACCCTTGTCGGCGGGCTTAATGACGATGTCGGTTCGTTTACCGAGTGAGTCTAAAGCGTTACGTTGTTTTTTTGTGAGGTTGTGTGGGCCAGATTTTCGCGTCCCGATGGCCTTCAATATGTCCTTCTGTACCGCTTTAATATATAGGTCTAGATATTTATCCCTGCCAGTTTTGGGTGTCCACTGTTCCTGAGATTTCGGGCACCAAGCATTATTTGGCTTGGTTTGCCGAAAAAATATTCCCGTAGTCTAAGTGTTCGGGAAAGTCATCCAGATCCTTGAGTAATTGGTCTTTATTATACTGCCTATTACTCGGGCAGAGTTTTAGGCTACGTGATAAAAGGGACTTTTCATCGGGAGTTCGTTGTGAGCTTGATAAATTGATTATATTTTCCGGATGGTGTGGCTCTCCAGGTGTTCGGTCGAATGTGGTTGTACATTCGTTTATCGTTTCGTTGTTATTGTCAGGTGGAGATATGTGCGTTGCCAGTTGCAATACTATTGTGTGCTCCATATCTGCCTCAACAACATAGCCATCACGACAGAATTTTTTAAGTTTCTTCGTCCAAATTTGCTTAGTTTTGCTCAACTGAAAGACCTCAAGCTCATCGGTCTCGGTTTCTGAGAGTACCATGCTATGACGCGCCCGCCTCTCCTCGAGTATTATTGATGCTAACATCTGTCTAAAGTGCTCAATTGTTTTTTTTTAGGAGGTTTAAAGAAGCCTTAAGTAATTCTTTGCTCCATGCTTCTCGATGGGATTCTGAAAGGTGACTCATGAATGGCGATAGGGATACGAGAAGTCCCTTCGGTACAGTTTCTGATTTAAGATATATTTGAAGAGATTTTATGTGGAGCTCGTGCCTGATTAGCTTGTCAATAATTGTTCTTAATTTAAGAAATGCCTAGAGTGTGTGACATTAGCACAAGGAGAAATGGTGGGCGCGTGAGCCTGGTCGGCCTGTCAGATTTGCTTTAACTTCAGCCGTTGGGCTGAGCCACTGCGTCGTCTTAGGTCACACCTTAGTTTCGGCGTGGCGACCTCGTGACCGAAGTTCTGCAGGGTGAGGGAAGCGGACGCATCCTTTCTTTTGTTAAGCCCAACCACGTTTCTTCTTCGTTTTTCCCTTTTTGTCTGCTTTTGTTTCTCTGTCTCTTTTTTTTCCTTTTTCTTGTCGCAGTAGCCGCGTGCGCACCCAGCCCGGCCTCCCTCTTTCGCCTCGTGTGTGTGTGTGTGTGTGTGTGTGTGTGTGTGCAGTGAGTTCACGGGTACGCAACGCGCCGCCTTCGCTTCTCTAATATGCCATAGGTGTCTGTTGTGTTCCGTTCTCCCGGTCGCCCGCTCCTCCCTTTTTTCTTTCCTTTATTTTTCTTTATTTGTTTTCTTTTTAGGCCTTGTGTGTTTAAAGTCCAATACTATAAAAACATGCGTCCATGCTCTACATGGACACTCTTGAAAAAGGTCGGTCCTCCAATCGAAACGTCGAGTAAAATAAAAATGTTTCCTTAAATGAAGTGTATACTTCGATGTATATTATTTTAAGCAGTCAAGTACCTCATGTTTTCGCAACTACTTTTCTTCAATGGCTGCCATTAACGCTTAAAGGAACGTTTTCTGGAAATTTCCCCTCAACGCGCCAACATGGGCCCTGATTGGAGACTCTCAGACGAAACACACACACAACCACTTCGGCGCATCTAGCCTGTGTGCCCCAGCCTTCATCTCGCAACCCGGAGCTGAAATAACTGACGTGGGGAACCTCCTGGATTTCGTGAATCCCAGTGTAAGAGGACCGATTCTCCATTTGGGAACGAACGACATCTACAGGTCAAGCATTGAGGCTGCCCTCTGTCGTTACGAAGAAGCACTCAAGATCATCCGCACAGCACGGCCTGATATCGAGGTGATATAGGCCACATTAGTCCTGCCGCGGGCCCCTAATCGCAGACATAGTTCCGGAAATTGGCGAATGGTGGACAAATTCCATCAGTGCGCCGCCAGGCTCAACAACAGACTTATTGAATTGTGTGCTCAGAACAAAAATGTGTTCTACATCTTTCACTCGCTGGAGGCATTCCCAGCTACCAGGGTCCTAGCTGCTGATGGCGTGCACCCAAGTTTCGGAGGAGTTTCGTTGTTCGTCTGGAATGTCTTCAACCTTATCCTCAGTGCTCGCCGGCAATGCTTGGCCCCATGGCAAGATACCCTACCATCAGAGAATATTCACCGACCCTCAATAGAGCACAGCACCCGAATAGCTGCCAGCTATTTTGAGGTCACAAGCAAAACCAATGAAGAAGCCGGGGCACCCACAACAGCGGATTTCACGACCACTGCGGAAGCTGAGCAGATAATTAAAAATAAACGGACAGCTGGGTTGCAGGACCGCCGTCAGAGTTGTCACCCGAAAAAACACTTCAATAATTTCAAGTGACGCCGGACGAACGAGGAAAATTACGACCACTTACCAAGCACTTCTACCCACGCCATCACACACATCAACCCACCGCGCCATGCCTGCAAGCGCCACCTAACCATCAAGAGTTCCGGCATCAGACACTACCACCAGTAACCCATAATCAGCACCAAACGAGCCGACGCCCGCTGTGGTGGGCGATACGTCACCGGTTGCCATCCCGACAAGCCCAAAATCACGGAGGATTCCCATATCAACAGCAACAGAACAACTCTGGGCTCCCAACAAGCTTCCGTCACCCTGCAGAACTTCGGTTACGATGTCGCCACGCCGAAACAAAGGTATGACCTCAGACGACGCTGTGGCTAGCCCAACGGCTGAAGTTAAAGCAAAACTGACAGGCCGACCAGGCTCACGCGCCCACCATTTCTCCTTCTGCTAATGTAACACGCTCTAGGAATTTTTTAAAATTAAGAAAAATTATTGACGAGCTAATCAGGCACGAGCTCCACTTAAAATCTCTTCAAATATATCTTAAATCAGAAACTGTACCGAAAGAACTTCTCGTATCGCTATCGCCATCCATGAGTAACCTTTCAGAATCCCATCGAGAAGAATGGAGCAAAGAACTACTTAAGGCTTCTTTACACCTCATGAAAATAACAATTGAGCACTTTACACAGATGTTAGCTTCAATAATACTCGATGAGAGGCGGGCGTGTCACAGCATGGTACTCTCAGCATCCGAGACAAGATGAGCTTGAGGTCTTTCAGTTGAGCAAAACAAAGCAAGTTTGGACGAAGAAACTTAAAAAATTCTCTCGTGATGGCATTGTTGTTGAGGCAGGTATGGAGCACACAATGGTATTGCAATTGGCAACGCACATATCTCCACCCGACAATAACAACAAAACGATAAATGAACGTACAACCACATTAGACCGAACACCTGGAGAGCTACACCATCCGGAAAATATAATCAACCTATCAAGCTCACAACTAACTCCCGATGAAAAGTCCTTTTTATCACGTGGCCTAAAATTCTGCCCGAATAATGGGGAGTATAATGAAGACCAATTACTCAAAGATCTGGATGAATTTTCCCGAACACTTAGACTACGGGAATATCTTTTCGACTAATCAAGCCAAATAATGCTTGGTGTCCGAAATCTCAGGAACAGTGGACAACCAAAACTTACAGGGATAAATATCTAGACCTATACATTAAAGCGGTAGAGAAGGACATATTGTAGGCCTTCGGGGAACGAAAATCTGGCCCACACAACCTCACAAAAAAACAACGTAACGCTTTAGACTCCCTCGGGAAACGAACCGACATCATCATGAAGACCGCCGACAAGGGTGGATGTATTGTTATTTTGAACAAAGATGATTATATTCAGGAGGTCAACCGCCAACTCAACGACACAAAATTCTATAAGAAACTATCATCAGACCACACCTCTGAACACCAGAGGATCATAGCAAAAACTTTAATAAACTAACCGATGAAGGTGATTTACCATGGCGAATAAGTAAGGAGCTGACGTCAAAAAATGCCTCCACGGGGCCCTTTTACATGCTTCCGAAAATACACAAAGAGAACCATCCGGGGCGACCTATTGTTTCTGGTGTCGGCCCACTGACAGAACCGATCTCCGATTACATCGATTCCCTCATCAAACATATACCTCCGAAACATCCAACCTACATACGGGATACTAACCACAGAGAATTATCATATGTCACCTTCTCTCATGGCGCTTTCCTAGTTACCCTGTACGTGGTGTCACTTTACACTAACATCCCCCATGACCACAGAATACAGGGTATGGTCGGAGCCTATAAAGAACACAGAATCCTAGACTCTCCCAGTCCAAGTGCCATCGAGACGGTTGCACATTTGGTCCTTAAACTTAACACTTTCTAATTCAATAACTCCTATTATCTTCAAACGAATGGCATGGCTATGGGCACAAAAATGGCAACAAATTATTCCAACATATTTATGAACAAAATTTAATCACACTTCTTTTCCTCATATCCAACCAAACCGGTTTTTTACAAACTTTTTCTTGACGACATATTCATTGGGCACGGCAGCAACAGCGGCATGCGGATGCATAATCCTTTCGTCTATCTTGTGCAGCTGATTGCCTCTACGCTGGTGATATCGACGCCACACCACAGCCCTGGCCTCGCGACGCAGACCGTACTGCTGCAGCAGACGAATCACTCCTGCTGCTTCCAGCCTGTGACAGCGGTGGTCAACGACACCTTCGGCTACCTACGAGAGACGTCAACGACGCTGTGCATCGACGGGCCCTCCAGCTCTCCCCAGATGGCGTACTGGAGCCCATTCTGCATAAAGCGAGGACAGACCAGAGCGAACATCATTGGGCACGGCAGCAACAGCGGCATGCGGATGCATAATCCTTTCGTCTATCTTGTGCAGCTGATTGCCTCTACGCTGGTGATATCGACGCCACACCACAGCTCTGGCCTCGCGACGCAGACCGTACTACTGCAGCAGACGAGTCACTCCTGCTGCTTCCAGCCTGTGACAGCGGTGGTCAACGACACCTTCGGCTACCTACGAGAGACGTCAACGACGCTGTGCATCGACGGGCCCTCCAGCTCTCCCCAGATGGCGTACTGGAGCCCATTCTGCATAAAGCGAGGACAGACCAGCGCGAACATCATTGGGCACGGCAGCAACAGCGGCATGCGGATGCATAATCCTTTCGTCTATCTTGTGCAGGTAAGAAGACGTTACGGCAAATGTCTTCGCTAAAATGATCCGTTTCTTCTTGTGCTGCCGTGCCCAACGCAGCTATGTCCTTTACTGTGTGATCTGGCAATGCATGTGGCGGATTTGCTGTTGTTGGCCGGGGACATCGAGACGAACCCTGGTCCAGATCTCGCTCAGATTTCCAAGCAGCTAGAGGCAATTGCCGGAGACATAAAAAGCACCAAAGAGGAACGACTAGCATTAATTGAAGCTAAATTGGAAAACATGGCTGCCCTTGACAAAAAAAAATATTGGACTGCATAGACCAGGTCGCCAACATGCAAAAAGTCGTTGCCTCACTTGAACTAAAGCTTGATGACTTGGAAAACCGATCGAGGCGGAGTAACCTTTTAGTATACGGCATTACAGAAGATCCTGATGAAAACAGTGAGTCCTTAGAACAGATTTTTAATGAAGACATTGCTAAAAATATCCTTAAAATTCAACCTGTCGCCATTGAACGCATACATAGGTTGGGAAAGCCTTCAGCTGAAAAAACCAGTCCTGTAATACTAAAACTTCTTGACTATCGCGAAAAGACTCTTGTGCTAAAAAACTGTAGTAAACTTAAAGGTAGTGAATATGCGATCAGTGAAGATTTTTCAGCCCGATTACGCGATGTAAGGAAAAAGTTGTGGATTAGTGCGAAAGCATTGAAAGATTCCGGGGCAAAGGTTGCACTAGTGTTCGACAAAATACGCATAAACGGTGAAATGTTCCAATGGGATGAAGAAAACAACTGCCGAGTACCCACAAAGACACAGACAAACGCGACAACTAACTCGTGTCCCGAGACAAATGCGAGTACAAGTCAAAAAAACGAACATGGCAAAGCACCAAACCTACGCCCCCGTCATCCCACAAAACGAAACAGATAGCTTTTGCAAATGTAAATGCGCGAAGTATACTTAATAAACTTGAGTCACTAGAATCTCTTCTTATCGGCCTCGAACCTGACTTCATAGCGATTACAGAAACTTGGCTCACTGGCGATATCAGTGACAAAGAAATTGCCCCACCAAACTATGCTATCGTGCTCAAAGACAGGTTAACACGTGGAGGAGGAGTGGCTATACTAATAAACAAAAAAATTCCCTTCGAAATCTTACCAGAAGTTGAGGGTGCCGAGGCACTCTTTTGTAAGTTGTTATTTGGAACGAACACTGTCACTGTAGGTTGTGTTTACCACAGTCCTTCGGCAGATCAGCCTGCATTGGTCTCGCTGTATGAATATATGCAACAATATGTTCAAAAATCCAGACTGATCCTTCTTGGGGGCTTCAACCTACCAGATATAGATTGGCAAAGCATGTCGTACCGCTCACCGTGTTCTGAAACTCTTTTTGATATTATGTTTAGTTTTGACTTGTTCCAAGTATCAACAAGCCTACACGTGTTCAAGGTAGTGCATCTAACATTCTTGACCTCATCTTCCTCAGCAATCACTTTGCGATCGATCAAACCAACTTAGCAGTCCTCGATGGCATATCAGATCATAAGCTAACATTGTGCACCACACCCATTCAAGCAACAGCAGCTCGTACTATCTCGAAAACTACTTACCCAGACTTCCCAAACGCTGATGATTCAAGCATACGTGATTGCCTAATTTCGGAGTACGAATCGTTTGAAGAACTCGCTAATTACCAAGGTACAAATATAGATACGCTGTGGCGAAGCTTCAAGGCCATTGTATCGCACTGCATCAAAAACTTTGTACCATTGAAGACCAAACGAACAAATACGCGTAACCCTTGGATAACACGCGATATCATTCATGGGAAACGCAAAGTAAAACGACTAAGGAAATCACTAAAATCAAAAAATGACTCTCAGGTAAAACATAAGCTCGCGAACGCCATCCGTGAAATGAAAGCAAAAATTATGGCAGCGAAAACAAACTACTTCTCAGTTACGCTTCCTAATTTTTTAAAACACTCCCCTGGTAAATTTTGGAAATACCTCAGCCCCAAAACACAAGAAGACACCTTCAATTGGCAACTTCCAATCTGTGTTCACAGTTGACAATGGCTGCACACCGGAGAGTATTCAGCGCATTCAAACACCGCTAGACATGCCAACAATAACTGAGACAGGCGTGCTCAACCTACTATTATCAATAGACACAAAAAAAGCAAATGATCCTGATAATATTCCAAACACTTTTTTGCAAAGATATGCTGAAGTCAACGCGAAATATTTACATTTATTGTTCAATAAACCTTTATCAACCTGTAGTCTAGATAATGAATGTAAAATAGCGAAAGTTATTCCTATACACAAAACAGGAAGCAAAGATGACGTTTCAAATTAAAGAACAATATCACTAACGTGCACGGTAGGAAAATTATTGGAACACATCATACTAAAGCATATCACCAGTTATAATAAGCAAGAAAACATTTTATCGCCTGTTCAACATGGATTTCGAAGGGGACTTTCAACTATCACCCAATTACTCGAACTAACACATGATTTGTTCCAGAGCATTGATAACCAAAAACAAGTTGACTTGATTGCACTTGATTCCTCTAAGGCGTTTGACAGAGTAAGCCATAAAAAACTAATTAGCAAACTTAGATCAACTTTAGGTAACGGCCCTATTATCAACTGGATCGAGGACTACTTAACTAACCGATCTCAGTATGTTGTAGTTAACAATGAAATTTCTTCTACTGCGCTCGTTACGTCGGGAGTACCCCAAGGGTGCGTCCTTGCTCCACTTTTATTTCTTATCTTCATTAATAATCTGCCCTCTAACATACAAGTTAAAATTAAACTTTTTGCCGATGACTGCATACTTTACAACGAAATTAACACTGTAAATGACCACGATGATTTAAACAGCGCCCTTCATGAAGTGGTAATATGGTGTCACAAATGGCAAATGGAATTGAACATTAAAAAAACAGCCTTCTTATGTGTAACCCGTAAAAAACAAAGGTCCGAATATGTGTACAGCATCAATAACATACCGCTCACCCGAGTTCACGAACACAAATACCTTGGATTAATCATTTCACATGATCTAAGATGAGAATCACTTATTAACAGTATAGTATCATCTGCTTTAAAACGATTGTTCTTCCTTAGAAAACGGCTTCGAGAAGCGCCACCGGAGACCAAACTGTTAGCATATAACACATTTATACGATCAGTTCTCGAATATGGAAACACGATTTGGTTTCCCTACACACAACAGCTCATTAACAAACTAGAAGGAGTACAGAGAAAGGCAATTAGATTTATCTTTAACAAATACAGGACCAGTGATTCACCATCCCAACTACTAAACCAAGCATGTATTCTTACTTTACAGAAACGCGCCAGACTAGCACGACTAAAATTATTGTTCCAATTAGTTCATAACTCGTTAAACATAGATACTTCGTTATATATATCTGTAGATGAATCGAGACCATCCCGGCATAAGCACCCATTAACCCTTAGAGAGTACGCATTCCGAACCGACTGTTTCAGATATTCATTTTTTCCGCTTGCCATAAAAGATTGGAATAGTTTGAACCCCTCTATCACTACTAATACATCTTTGCAGAAATTTGTAACTCTGGTAGAAGAGCAGTTGCGCGATAATTAAAATAGATAAATAAATAATAATTATACAAGTACAACAGACCGCTCGTATCACTGCATATAACAGCATCTGTATGAACATACTACTTACAATGTATAAAATCGCACCCTTTTCTGTGAAATATACTCTTTCGTTATGTGTTTCATTTTCTGCTATCTGTGTTGTTTTTTTCCCCATACTCATGTAATTACTTGCAAACAACAGTATTCTTAATATATACCATTCCATTTGTATTCGCTTTGTACCTTCTTACTATGTGCCCATCCTGTAAAAATCCCAATGGGATTGACAGTATCTGAAATAAATAAAAATAAATAATTTGGGCAGAAACAGAGGAAAAGCTAATCCAGTTTATCACCTCATTCAGCAACATGCATCCAAATATCTCTTTAACACACACGTACTCAACTAATAGCATTACCTTCCTTGATGTGCTTGTTCGTGTTGACAGGGGTGCATTAATCACTAGCGTTTATAAAAAACTCACCGACAGACAATAGTATCTTCATTTCAACAGTTGCCACCCATGCCATTGCAAAACTTCAATTCCGTACTCACAGGCTATCCGATTCAAATGCATTTGCTCTCGATCAGAAGATTTTCAAAAAAATGCTTAACACATGGGCGAAATTCTAAAGAAACAGCGGTACCCGTCTTCAATCATCAACGATGCCATTAAAAGGGCGGAAGTTACTAACCGTAATCACATCCCTGCGGAATCCCCGCCAACACCGCATCGCTCTAATCTAGTACTGACATTCACAGACAACCTACCGAATATTAACAAAATCCTTAAATAAACACTTCAATATCATAGAGCAAAATGAACGGCTCTCAAAAATTTTTCCAGTGGTCCCCGAGGTAACATAGAGAAAGCCAAAAAATTTACAAAACCACCTTGTGCACTGAACGGTTAATAAACCGAGGACGGTGGGTTGCACACCTTGCGGAAAGAGCAAATGTCAAGTGTGCAAACACATGCAAACCAGAGCACTGACTAAATGTACCCGTTCAGATTTCAAACATGTTCTCCGAGAGGACTTAAACTGCGATTACAGTAATGTTGTTTACATGCTCAAGTGTGGCGAATGTCAGATGCAATACATTGGCCAAACAGACAATTCGTTTCGATTAAGATTTAATAACCACCGCTAGCATACTCAATCTCTCCCAGGCCTCCCATTTTCGAGACACCTCCGCGAAAAAGGCCACGAGTTTGATAATTTTAAAGTAACGATATTGCAGAGTAGCTTTAAAAACACTCGGGATCCGGAACAACACGAACCATACTTTAGTTTCGAATTTTACACAGTGGAAAAGGGCATCAACGAAAACCATGGCACCCTATCGTCTCTTTCGATGGCAGAAACCAAAGAAAATTTCAACCCTAATAGACAAAGTACCACCACTGACTGAGTCGCCTCAGGTCATACCCCTGTTGCATGTCAGTTTCAACTTGTTTCCATCTGCTCCCACGAGGGCCATATGTCTCCTTCCCTTTCTTCTTTTTTTCTCAATATATATATATACATTTTATTTTTAGAAATTTCTCTGTGCTACATTTCTCCTTTTTTTGCATTCCTGTGAACAAGCCTTTCCATCTGGTCCTCCTATGGGAAGCTCATCAGGTTTTAGCGGCTCGCGTGTCACCAAGTGGAGCCACTTTGGGTGGTCTCAACCTGTTCCGCCTCGTCCGGGCCATCTTTCGCAGTCGCACGGGGCCACACATACGCGGCCAGAGGCATACCGAAACCAACAATTGGCGGACGCATCCCTTCTTTTGTTAAGCCCCACTACGTTTCTTCTTTGCTTTTCCCATTTTCTCTGCTTTTGGTTCTCTCTCTCTTTTTTCTCTTTTCTTGTCGCAGTAGCCGCGTGCACACCCAGCCCGGCCTCCCTCTATCGCCTGGTGTGTGTGTGTGTGTGTGTGTGTGTGTGTGTGTGTGTGTGTGTGTGTGTGTGTGTGTGTGTGTGTGTGTGTGTGTGTGTGTGTGTGTGTGCGTGCGTGCGTGCGTGCGTGCGTGCGTGCGTGCGTGCGTGCGTGCGTGTGTGTGTGTGTGTGTGTGTGTGTGTGTGTGTGTGTGTGTGTGTGTGTGTGTGTGTGTGTGTGTGTGTGTGTGCAGTGAGTTCACGGGTACGCGACGCGCCACCTTTGCTTCCCTAATATGCCATAGGTGTCTGTCGTGTTCCGTTCTCCCGGTCGCCCGCTCCCCCTTTTTTCTTTTCTTTATTTTTCTTTATTTCTTTTTTTAAAGCCTTCTGTGTGCCAAGTCCCATGCTATAAAAATACTCGCCCATGCAGTGTATGGTAACTCTTGAAAAAGATCGGTCTTCGATCGAAACGTCCAGTAAAATAGAAATGTTTTCTTAAATGAAGCGTATACTTAGATGTATATTATTTTAAGCAGTCAAGTACCTCACGTTTTCTCAACTATATATATATATATATATATATATATATATATATATATATATATATATATATATATATATATATATATCAGTTCACGGCGGGCGGCACAAAACGGCGAGCAGGACGGCGGCCAGCGCCGACAGCCAGCCCAAAAACCAAGCGATCTCGTGTAGCGCGGCGATGCTTCGCCTTTCATCGGCTCCTCGTCTTCATCAGCGCTTGGTCAGTGATCTGCCTATGCGGCTTCAGGCGCGGCCGTCATGGTTTGCTACAACTGCCCCGAGAACAAAGAGGAGCCACCCTGCCGACCTATGGCGAGGACAAGAGGAGCGGGTCAATGTAGGTCTTCAGGCGGCTGATGTGGGCGGTTTCTCGGCCGAGATGGCGCAAGTCCGAAGAGGGGTTGAGCGGGTCCACGATGTAATTCACAGGCGACGTTTTCTGGACGACGATATAAGGGCCGTGGTACCTGTACGGAATTTTGACGACAATCCTGGTGGTGTGCCTGGAACCCAAAGCCAAACTAGGGATCCTTTTGGAAAAACGTGTTGCCTGTTATCGTTATCGTGACCATGGTTTTGGCGGCCTTGCAATGCCGATGTAAAAGAGCTCGCCAACTGGCGGCGTTCCTCCGCATGATTTGAGACTTCGGAAAGGGGCGTCCACTCGGAGGCGTCAGGAATATATGGTAAGATGGTATCCATCGTGGGCGAAGACTCACGCCCATAAAGCTGTAAGAAAGCGGCAAAACCGGTGGCTGACTGCGTTGCGGTGTTGTACGCGTATACGTCACGAAAGGAAGGACGGCGTCCCAGTTGGTCTGATCCGCTGCAACGTACATCGTGAGCATGTCTCCGAGAGTACGATTCAAACGCTCGGTCAGCCCGTTAGTTGGAGGATGGCAGGCAGTGGTGGTCCGATGTACGATGCGACATTAGGTAAGCAGAGCTTCAATGACTTGCGAAAGGAAGACTTGGCCTCTGTCACTTAGGAGCTCGCGCGGCGCGCCGTGGCGAAGAACAATGTGATGCATCAGAAACTTCGCAACTTCGCGGGCAGTAGCAGCAGGAAGGGTGGCTGTCTCGGCATACCGGGTGAGATGGTCGACGCTGACAGTAATCCAACGGTTCCCAGAGACCGTACAGGGAAGCGGGGCCGTAAATGTCAACGCCAGTGCGATCGAACGGACGTGCCGGGCAAGGGAGTGGTTGCAATGGGCCGGCCACACGAGGAGCGGATGCCTTCCGCCGCTGACAGGTGATGCAAGATCGGACGTATTTCCGAACATAGGCGTACATGCAGCGCCAATAGTAACGCTGAGAAAGTCTTTTAAATGTTTTCAGCACAGCAGTGTGCGCACACTCAGAGTCGGTGTGGTAAGAGGTACAAATTTGAGATCGTAAATGGCAGAAAATTGCGAGAAGCCACCGCCGACCATCAGGCATGTAGTTGCGGCGGTATAGAAGACCGTCCCGGAGGGCAAAGTTCGGACCTTGACGCCATAATGTTCTTGAAGGCGCATCGTTTTGTGACGAAGGCACGGTGTCTATTAGGGAAGCAAGCCACGGGTCTTTCCGCTGCCTCGGAGGCATTTTAGCGATGGTAGAGACGAATGCACGGGATCTGTCGCCGAGGAGCAGGCAGCGTCGCTGGGAAAGGGAGACTGAGACAAAGCACCGGCGTCGATGTGCTTACGGCCGGAACGGTAGATGACGCGGATGTCACACTCTTGAAGGCGACAGCCCATCGAGCGAGGCGACCGGATGGATGTTTAATAGAAGATAACCAGCAGAGCGCATGGTGGTTCGTGACGACGTCAAACCGTCGACCGTACAGATAGAGACGGAATTTCGTTAGTGCCCATACAATATCTAAACATTCCTTCTCCATGACGCAATAGTTGGATTCAGCTTTGGTGAGCACGCGACTCGCATACGCAACTACATATTCTTCAAACCCAGCTCCGAGGCGAACGCCACTCGCATCCGTATGGACCTCGGTAGGTGCTGTTGAATCATAGTGTCGGAGTATTGGCGGCGAAGTCAAAAGATGGCGCAGGGTAGTGAACGCTTCTTCGAACTCGGCCGACCAGCCAGACATGTCATTGTTACCGCCAAGTAGCTTCGTCAGTGGCGCAATGATCAACGCGAAATTGCGTACGAAACGCCGGAAAAAGGATCACAAACCTATGAAGCTTCGAAGTGTCTTGAGCGACATAAGTTAAGGAAACTGCGCCACAGCACGGAGCTTGGCCGGGTCAGACAGAACGCCTTCCTTGGAGACGATGTGCTCCAAGATGGTCAACTTCCGAGCTGTGAAGTGGCAATTCTTGATTCTCAGCTGCAGGTCGGCGTCAGTCAGGCAAGTCAAAAGCTGTCGTGAGCGTGAGAGGTGCTTGGTGAAGTCGGCGGAAACGACAACAATGTCGTCCAAGTAGCAGAGACATGTCTGCCACTTGAACTTCCGAAAGACATTATCCATCATCCTTTTGAATGTGGCGGGCGCGTTGCACAGACCGAACGGCATCACATTGAACTCGAGGAGGCCGTCGGGTGTAACAAATGCTGTCTTTTCTCTGTCAGGTGCAGCCATCGGTATTTGCCAGTAGCCGCAACGTAGGTCAAGGGAAGAAAAGTACTCAGCGCCTTGGAGGCAATCAAGATCGTCGTCAATGCATGGAAGAGGGTAATTGTCCTTGTGGGTAATTTTGTTGAGGCGGCGGTAGTCGACACAAAATCGGATTAAACGATCTTTCTTCGTTACAAGTACTACCAGCGAATACAAGGGCTGTGAGACGAACGGAGGACACCACGGTGTAGCATGTACTCAACTTTTTCACTAATCACGCGGCGCTCTGCTGCCGACACACGATATGGCCGCTGTCGAAAGGGCGTGCGAGAACCTGTCTCTATGCGATGAGCGAAGGTGGAAGTCCGGCCTAGAGGAGTGTGGGCGACATCGAAAGCGGAGCGAAACATGTGGAGAAGGGCTGAGAGCTGCGTCCGGTGGGCGGAAGGATGAGCATCGTCGATGGCGGCTTGGAAGCGGCATCGGGCAATGGCTCAGCTGCCGAATTGGTATGAAGAGCGTTGATGAAGGAATGGCGGGAGGTAACGGGAGCATCCAGGTCAGAGAGAAGGTAGGCAGGTTGAATTGAACCAGGAGATTCGCCACTTAGCAGGGTAAGCGGGCAAGGAGATGGATAGTTGATAAGCATCTTCCTGAGACCTCCGTGAACACCGAGAACAGCAGACGGCAGCGGTAGACTTTTGCGGTGGTCAAAGAAGAAGACGGCGCAAATACGGTGACAGCCGGTGTGGCAGGACAAGAGAGGGATACAAGCGCTGAAGCCTCCGGAGCAACATGAACGTCTGCAGTGACGGCGAGCTTCTGCGGACACACGAAATAGAGGTCGTCGGCCAGTTCGTCACACAATTCAGAAAATTCTACCTCAGCGCGCGCGCAATCGATCACTGCGTTGTTTTTTGACAGGAAGTCCCACCCTAGAATCACGTCGTGGGAAAAAGATGGCATGACCAAGAATTCGACATTATACAAAATGCCAGCAATGACAACCCGCGCTGTGCACGTGGCCAAAGATGCAATCCTGTCTTCGTTTGCACTGCGAAGTGACAAAAAATAAAATGACGTCGTCGCTTTCCGTAAGCGACGCCACAATCGCTCATCAATCACTGGCACAGCAGCACCCGTGTCGACAAGCGCGGATACAGAGACCGTAGACAGAAACCACTATAATGTTCGTGGGAGAACGACGAGGGCTTGAACTGTTCGAAGAGCAAGCATTTCTTGTCTCTGGAACTGCGGAACTTAGTTTCTCTCGTCAGTGGACGTAGGGCGACAGCGCATAGGTGACAGTGAACGGCGACGCGGGGACGGGGTTCGACGGGTCGTATACTGACGCTGGTCGGTCGCGTACGCTTCCGGAGGTGGAGGAGCCCGAAACAGCTGAGGGGAGCTGGGAGAAGGCGCAAACATTGGAGGGGCGACCCTGCGGCGACGATAGAGGCGGGCCACGTGGCCGGAGAAACCGCACGTAGAGCATATAGGACGATTGTCCGGTGTGCTCCAAGTTTTGTAATGTGGCTAAGAGGGAGGATGAGACGGGGCCACTAGTGGGACCGGTGCCGGGCGCAGGACACGCTGACTGGGTGGAAACGTCAGAGTCCGAGGCCGCGCTGCCACGGCGGCGTACGTCAAGGGCGCCGCCACAGGAGTGGAGGGGCTATAACGTGCCGCGGCTTCGGCGTACGACAAGGGAGGGACGGAAGGAACTTCAGGCAGGGTAAGAAGAACCTCGGCAACATGTTCCCGGATGACGCGCTGAAGCGAAGGCACAAGAGGAGAGGCAGAGTCATTACTCGGGTGGACGAGAATGAGCTGACGAACAACTTCTTCGCGAACAAATTCCTTTATCTGGGGTAACAGTGGCGACTGGTCGGAGTCAGACGTCAAAGCCGCCAGAGGCTCCGGGTGCGAGAGTGGAGAGCGAGTGAGAAGACGACGCTTGCGTAGTTCGTCATAGCTCTGGCATTGGGCAATGACGTTGACGGCAGTTGCAGGATTTCTGGCCAGAAGCATCTGAAACGCGTCGTCTTGAATGCCCTTCAGGATGTGGTCGATCGTGGTGCGCTCCGGCATAGAAGAATCCACACGCCTACAAAGGTCCACCACATCCTCAGTGTAGCTGGTGAAATTTTCACTAGGCAGCTGAGCCCTAGCACGTAGGCGTTGCTCGGCGCGCAACTTGCCCACCGCAGGCGGCCAAAGATGTCGGCGAAATTCTGCTTGAAGGCGGACAACGATGTGATGTCAGCCTCGTGGCTGCGGTACCACAGATTCGCAACGTCCGTGAGATAGAAGATGACGTTGTTCAGGTTGAGGGCATCATCCCATTTGTTATGGGTGCTTCCCCGCTCGCACGAGGCTATGCAATCCTCGACGTCATGGTTCCGGGTACCACTGAATACAGCACAATCGTGCTGGCGCAAAGCTCCAGCGCTGACGACGGTCGGTGGCATTGCGGCAGGACTGGGGCTGGAATCTTTGGGAATGGTGATGACCGGAAGCGTACGGCTCCGACGCTGCAGGACGTCAGAAATCCGCGACTACACCAAATTAAAGAGGGTTTGTGCACAAATAGATCAGGGGAAAGAGTTCACGGCGGGCGACACAAAACGGTGAGCAGGAGTGCGGGCAGCGCCGACGGCCGGTCCAAAAACCAAGCGATCTCGTGCAGCGTGGCGACGCTTCGTCTTTCATCGGTGCCTCATCTTCGTCGGCGCTTCGTCAGTGATCTGCCTATGCGGCATCAGGCGCGGCCGTCATGGTTCGCTATAATACATACATACATACATACATACATACATACATACATACATACATACATACACACACACACACACACACATACATACATACATACATACATACATACACACACATACATACATACATACATATGAAGGTGTGCTGTGCGATGTCAGTGCATGTTACAGAACCCCAGGTGGTAGAAATTTCCAGAGCCCTTACCTATGGGGTCTCTCATAGCCTGAGTTGCTTTGGGACGTTAAACCCCCATAAACGAAACCAAACATACATTTGAAGGCAGCCAACAGTCACCGAAACCTAACTGCATAGGGGAACGTTTCTATTTTTTTTAATTTGTGGTGCCAATCAATGGGAGAATCAACAGGTGCTCTATTCCACGACGCGATATTCGGAGGTCGTGGGTTCGCATCCCTTCGGCGGCGTGGTTTTTTTCTCCTGCTTTGCAATTTTCTTTAGGGAACACATTGCAGTATTAGTCCCCTCTGATTCGCACCACAAATTAAAAAAAAAGAAAACTTCCCTTGTGCGCCTTGGTTTCGCTAACTGTTGGCTTCCTTCATGTTTGTCAAAACGAGGCCCTCATTCCGTTTACCTTGTCTGCTATATATATATATATATATATATATATATATATATATATATATATATATATATATATATATATATATATATATATATAGTTTCTGTGAACAAGTTCAAAAATTTTTAAAAATACGCTTTTTGCTGTTTGGCGTCGTTTAACTGGTTTAACCAGTTTTGGGGGACACCAAGAAATTGGTGATTAGACTTAAGTAGTAAGATGGTTAACTAATTTTTAACAATTACATTTTTAACTAGTAGAGTTAGGCTCTTAGTTGCAATTTGATGTTTGTAGCCAGTCGTTAGTAATAGCCATATCATTTCTTAGAATTCGAAAACGCCATTAGCCTCGCCGCTGTGGCTCGACAAAATTTCTCTGCTTCGTGCGAAAATACATGCGCTTTCGAAAGTATGCAGGCAAAGCAACCCCTACAGTGCACGTACCTAGTCGTGAAAGAAATTTTGTCGAGCCACTGCGCCAAGAGTAATAGCTGTTTCGGAATTCTAAGAACTCAAATGGCTATTACTAAATACCAGCTACAAATCTATAATTTCAAGTTGGCGCCTAATTCTTTTAGTTGAAATGTTAAGTATTAAAATTGGTTAACCAGCTTTCTACTTGAGACAATTCACAGGTTTTGTGCTCTTCGGCAACACTCTTAATATTATGCCTCAAAAAGCCAATTTTTTACCCCAAAAGTCTACTTTTGAAAATTTTTGAAAGAGTTTGATGAAACACCCCGTATATACTGTATATATGTGGGTATAAGTCGACCTTTTATCTTCGAAATTCTCGTGGTCTGCGGCACTTACGCGGATATAAAACCTTTTTGGTCGATTTTCAAGCTTTATTCTGGGGGAAGCGCATAATTGTGCTATACTGTTAGTAGCTACAGATGTTGCCTAGTTGCAGATAGTTTTACGTTCCTTCGTTGCTAACCCTGTCGGCGCTGCTTCGACCTGTCGCCTCAACCGCGAAAATGTTTGGGCAAGTTGGCAAGTTGGGCAAGTAGGGCGCGTGAGTGTCACCTATATAAAGGAACCTAAATTAGATTTTAAAGAAAAGAGTTGAATTAACCGAATAATAAAGAAGAGGAAGAAGAAGCATTCGGTGATGTGGAGAGAGATGATTGGTGGAGAAGAGGACATGACGACAAGGCTAACGTGGACTAACACCGAGACTATAAAAGGGCGAGTGAGAGCGAGGGGACAGCAGAGAAGCGGAGGCACCGGCAGGTCAGGGACACTTTGGCTGGAAGAGAGCGACACCGGCTACTGCTCCGGTGAGCTCGCGTTCTACGGCAACGCATCGGGAAATCCTGCCGTGCCTGAGCCCGTTCCGGGGAGTTGACGGAGGGCGCTACCACCTGCTACGGCCAGGGGTATCTCCAGCGCTGTTGCCACCCATCCGGGTAGTGCCCCCAAAGCCAACAACACCGGCATCACCTCCACGGGCGTTTGGACCTGGAGATTGTACGACGCAGCTAGGGACGCCAGCCCAAGCGAGTCGAACGCCGCCAGCGACGCCATCCCAAGCAAGAGAGAGGAAAGGGCGCAAGCACGCGCAGACGCTCGCGAGGCAGAAGAGCGAGAAGAGAAAAGAGCTCGTGATGCAGAAGAGCGCGAGGCGAAAAGAGCTCGCGAGGCAGAAGAGCGAGAAGCTAGAATAGCCTTCGAGGCAGAGGAACAGGAGAAAAAAAGGATAGAACCGGAGAAGGAGTTTGTTTTGCGGAAACAGGCGCATGTCGCGGGAGGATATGAGGAGATCACGGACAATGATCAGTGTTTCTTAGCGGGTACAGAATCTCCTACACCGGGCACAGTTTGCCCAAGAAAGCTAATGGCTCCTTTCGATGACAAAAGAGATGATCTGGACGCATATCTGCAACGATTCGAGCGGATAGCTTTGGGACAAGGCTGGGAGCGCAGTGAATGGGCCACGGCATTGAGCATGTGTTTAGTCGGAGAAGCGCTGAATAAGCTTGGAAGGATGCCTGCTGCTGATTCCATGGACTGCGAGAAAGTCAAAAAGGCACTCATCCAAAGATTCAGGCTTACGGCAGAGGGTTTTCGTGAGAGATTTCGCACCGCGAAACCTGAGGATTCGAAAACCGCTAAGCAGTTTTCGTGCAGGCTGAACAAATATTTCGATAGGTGGCTTGATATGTCAAACACTGAAAAGAGTTTTGAAGGTGTGCGTGGCAAGCTGGTCATAGAGCAATTTTTACCGTGTTGCAGCTCAAAGCTGCCGCTATTCCTGAAAGAAAGTTGTGTTCGCTGGAAGAGTTCGCCGACACTGCAGACCAATTCCTCGAGGCTCAAGGGTTAAAAAATTTGAGTAAGGCAAAGGAGAAAACCTAAAAGACCTTAGAGACAGATGCGGCAAAACCAAGAGATTATGGCGGGGCATCTAAGGCGCCAGTAAGGTGTTTTCTCTGCGGCAAGAGGGGGACACCATGCAGCTGACTGTCGAACTAGTAGTGCTGCCTAAAAAACACAGGTTGTGTCAAGGTAGTAAGAGGAGGGGTCATACTCTGGATGAGTGCCGATACAGAACGCAGGACCGAGCTGCATGCGTTGTCGATTCTAGGGTAGAACTTGTCACGCCACCCGAAGTTCCACAACTGAAAGGAGAGCAAACGCCGCTGGAAAATGAGGCTGTGAGAGGAACACCCAATTTGAAAGCAGGAATGCCAGTGGTGGTTGGGCAAATAGGGGACCGTCCTATATTGGTGCTTAGAGACGGCGGAGCCAACACAGTTTTGGTTTGGAGAAGCCTGGCGAAGGACGAGGATCTTACAGGGGAAGCGTCGGCTGTCACTCTTGTAGATAGCACAGTGAGCTACCTTCCTGAAGGAAGGATTCTAGTGTCCACGCCATATTATACTGGGCAGGTATTGGCAAAATGCGTAGACCAACCCATCTACGTTCTCATCCTGGGAAACATTACGGGTGCAAGAAGTGCAGAAGACCCCGATCCCGAGTGGAGGATGCTCGAATTTGAAGAACATCAAAAGGAGGAAAGGCCTGCGACAGCTCAGACGGGTGCAGTCAGTTTCTCGTCGGCAGTGGAGACAAGAGCTCAAGCGACAGCCCGAGCAACGCAGCGTCCGCTTTCTACTCCTGGTGCGATGTGCGTGAGCGTAACACCGGGCGAAACTGCAATTAGGCAAAAAGAAGACCCGAGCTCTAAAGCCTGCTTCGAAAGAGTCGGAGAAAGAGTGAAAAAAAAGAGTCGTACGTCATTTGAATATCAATTGGCAAATGGTCTTCTGCACAGGGAGTGCATATTTACTTCAGGAAGGCGGGTCCAACAGCTGGTGTTACCGAGAGATATGCGAGACCGTGCTACGCTTAGGACATGATGTCATTATGGCCGGACTCGAGGGTGTCCAAAAAACTGTGTCTAGGATCACCGTGGAGTTCGTTTGGCCGGGTGTTCAAAGTGACGTTAAGCGCTTTGTTCGTTCATGTGACGTGTTCTAGCGGACAGTTCCGAAAGGAATAGTTGATCCCGTACCACTGGGTAAGATGCCAGCCATCGACCTACCGCTTCAAAGAGTGGCTATGGACACTGTGGGGGTGGGATGAGGTACTAATAAACCCCAATTTCAATGAAGACAGAAGATAACGTTGGAGCGGAGTTCATGAGTAGAGCCAACTGAACAGTTCTAGGTACCAATGAAACGTAACATTTTGGTGTTGTAGTTGATTGGTTGTTGTTGCTGTGTTAATTTATCTGTGGATTTATCTTGTTGTTGTTGTTCTGTTGTTGGTGTTATGTGATCATACAAGGGAGTGTGTTGGGGACACGAACATGTTTATTAAGGACTCTGTACGGACAACGGCAGTGGTGTGTTAGGGTTCTGGAAACGCAATTTGGTTTGCTGTGTTAGTGGTGTGCGTTTGGTGTGTGCTGGACACCTGCGGTGTGGTGTGTGCTGAGTCCAGAATCGCCACAGAAGATAGTCGGTTGGCTGTATGGCTTGGAGATGAGGATGACGTGAGCAGTTTTTCATGGAAAAACTCTTGAGAGAGGGGGTCCTTGTCACATATATTAGGGAGCCTAAATTAAATCTTAAAGGAAAGAGTTGTGAAGAAGACGACGTAAATTAACCGAAGAATAAAGAAGAAGAGAAATAATTCGGTGATGGGGAGAGAGGATGATTGGTGGAGAAGAGAAGACGACGACATAGGCTTACGTGGACTAACACCGAGGCTATAAAAGGGCGAGTGAGAGCGAGGCCACGGGGGGGAACAGCAGAGAAGCGGAGGCTCCGGCGGGTCAGGGACACTTTGGCTGGAAGAGAGCGACGCCGGCTACTGCTCCGGTGAGCTCGCGTTCTCCGGCAACGCATCGTGTACTTGCTGCCGTGCCTGAGCCCGTTCCGGGGAGTAGACGGAGGGCGCTACCACCTGCTACGGCCAGGGGTATCTCCAGCGCTGTTGCCACCCATCCGGGTGGTGCCCCCAAAGCCAACAACACCGGCATCACCTCCACGGGCGCTTGGACCTGGAGCTTGTACGACGCAGCTAGCGACGCCAGCCCAAGCGCGTCGAACGCCGCCAGCTACGCCATCCCAAGCACGTCGAATGCCGCTTCGACGCCGGATACTGGATCCATGCAACGCCGCAGCCACACCGAACCACACGGGAGCACGAACGCCGAACGCTAGTAGTAGACGCTGATAGCAGTGTGCCCGGGCCTTGTGTATTTAGAGTATTTGTGTGTTGTGTTAGTTTTGTTAGTTTTGTGTTCTAGTGTGTGGGTCGCGTAGGCTGTAGTAAATGTGCGTTTGTGTGGGTACACCCGTCGCCTAGTCCGTTCTTTCGGTCCGAGTGTTCTCCTGGAAGATCCGTGACAGTGAGATGCGGGACATATAGCAAAATGCACAAATCTTCGCACTCCTGACTCACATTTCTAGTGTTTAGACCCAAGTGTCTTCATTTTCTTAGTTGCCAAACATGCGCCCTTGTATTTGTCGTACGCACCGAGATTTTATCATCGGTTGGTGCTTATGAGTGTGATTTCTTCCTTTAGTAAACGTCTTTTGCTTGCCGCGTCATTCCTCCGAGAGCTGCTCTTCAAGACTCTCGCAAAAGAAATCATGATAAGTTTCAAAGATTACAGTCGAAATGCCTGTAACTTTAAAACTTTAACAAGAATCTATGCCTCGTATTAAGAGTCCAAGAGTAGACCAGCTGAAGCGGCGCTCTCTTTGGCCGTCCTGTATGCGTCAGTTTGTGATCGACCATTGTCCTTCACTCAGTATAGAGGCGTCTGAGCTGTGCTTAAATTGTCTGCTAATGGGGCACATCGGGCGGTTGCAGCATGCTTGTCAAGCCGCAAGCGATCACTGCCAGCGGCGTGTGTGGTTAGGCAAGCTATTCAGGCGGCAAGTGATGCTGCGAAATCTGTTCGAAACTAGCAGCGGCTTCTATGCGAGCTGCCCCCTATCTCTTACACAGCAAATTTATTCTCCAGTCTAGAATTGATGCGTCGGTCACACAGCCTCTTAAGCTCTGAGATTGAATCCCTTGGAAATGCCTCTTCTGGATAGGAAGTTTCGGGACCGGTCCGCACACGTCTGCGGCAGGAGGGTTGGAGCCTCTGTGAGTTGGTACCTATTTATGAATAAATAGTTTATTGGAGTTTAACGTCCCAAA
This sequence comes from Amblyomma americanum, assembly GCA_030143305.2. NCBI lineage: Eukaryota > Metazoa > Arthropoda > Arachnida > Ixodida > Ixodidae > Amblyomma > Amblyomma americanum. The sequence goes on along the minus strand of JARKHS020015433.1, from coordinate 8,213 downwards.
GCGACTCGGTCTATGATGAGAGGTCGTAGTGAAGGGCTCCGTAAATTCAGACCACATGGGGTTCTTTGATGTGTACTGACGTCGCACACCACACGGGCGGCTGCTTCGTTTCGCCTGCATCGAAATTCGACTGCCACGGCAGAGATTATAACCGCATATTTCAGGTCAGAAGCTGAGCGCCATAACTACTGAGCCATTGAGGGGGATATTTATGAACAAATAAAAGAACGAAAAGGTGACGAACAGAGAATAGATGGGGCATACATAGCAAGCGGACTACCGACTTTACACGAAATTTATGATTAATAGGGCGGCTTTCGCGTCTCGTGCAACAGTTTGTGCGTATATATTTCACCGCATGATATTCAAATCGTCTGAGAGATGTACTCAATTTGAGTTGCGGTTGACGACATCCACCGCCATCGCAAAAAGGTTTTGCCCAGCTTTGAAATAACAACGTCTATCTGTATCAATTGCTGGACAGATTTTTCCTCCTAGATATGGCTAATTCTGTGGCGCCTGTTGCCGACTGGAAGCAAGCAAGCTGTGATACAAACCCGCTATCTTTAATTTATATTCTTAATGACACATATGCAATTAAGATTTTGTATATTTACTCGATTTGCCCCTTTTGAAGTAAAATATATCTTCTGAGTACAATATCGAGTGTGACGATGCAGCCAGTACCTACTATTTGAATAAGAAAGATGGAAACGGTTCGCAAGCTACCGGCAACCTATCTCAGGAGACGAATTATCTGATCACAAAACGCCGAACCATGAGAGCGGCTAGCTCTACAGACAGAATAGAACTAACAGAGCTATCGAAGTTAATTAATAAGTGCAAGGTAGCGGACATAAAGAAGTTTATTATGGAGAAAATTCAGCATGCTCTAAAGAACGGAGTGTTGGGATTCAGGTAGCGTGTCTGGGCCGCAGAAGAGACGAGGACGATCGAAGGAAGAAGACTTCGAAAACTTTATACAAGGATTATTTACATTATGTACAAGTACGGGCAACTGAGAGTGCTTCTCAGAAAAGAGAGCTTCTTAGGAGTCGGGAGTCTCTGATACCTCTCAAGAAGAAGGCTCTCTCCAGGTATCAAACCAGTAGCTCTTTAAATACTCTTCGTATTCCCCAGATCCTTAGCTGGGGAATACAGTTCGAAGAATGACGTCCAATCACACGATGGCACTGATGGTACCACCCACGGCAGGGCGGTCCTGATGTTTCTTCGCAGGTCGGTCGAGGGAAAGGAAACAGGACCTGGTCACGTTGTCGTCCCCGCGGCCTCCAGGTGGCCGCGCACGTACGTCCGGACCGCGCCTATGTTGACCCTGAGGGCACCTGCAGGACACAGGAATGCAGGCTGTCTCCCAGCAGGTGTCGAAAGAGCTTGTACTGGTGACCGGAACGCGGAAGCTCAGTCGAAGGTGCGGCATTCGGGCAATTGTTCAAATCCAACGTGACTGAAGGGGACCACACTGATACCGCACTTTGTCGTAGCGAGGACCGGAACGAATATGCTTATGGTCGTCGCTGGCATTCCTGTTGAACACCTGGGAACGCTAGTGTCGTCGATGCTTCCGGTATTCCTGTTCGAACACGTGGGGACGCTATTGTCGTCGTTCCCTCTGATAGTCCTGCAGTCACGTCTCCCCAGAGGGCTCACCCACCCTCGCGGTGGTCTTCAGGGAATCCTCCCCATGCCCAACTTCGCCGAATTCCACAGCAGGAAGGAAGCGCGGGCACAACAGCACCCCAGCCACCAGATATTGTGCCCGGAAGAGGAACTGCTCGCACGTAGCTCGTCTGACTGGGCGTGCCAGGAACCAGATGCTCTTTGGGAGTCTTCAGGTGACCGTCAGTGCCGAAGCTCGGCATCGCTTCCCCTCGTCAGATGGCCGTTTTGGGAAATTCTCTGCAGTGTTAGCCAAGAGGAATCACAGACGCCAAATTACACCTGACAAAAGCGCGTGCCCTCAGAACCCACTAATCCGCCTTACCAAAACTAAGGACCAAAACTGCACTTAGCAAAAAACCAGCTAAAACTTGAAGAGATCAAATGTTTTGCCTGAATGCGCACATGGTGTCTCCTGACGAGTAGTATTGACAGGGAACCTGTCGAAGGCGTGTGCTCCCGCTCGAGGCCCACTTGGATAGAAAAAAATTCGCTAAATGAAATCAGGTTGGTGCTTAGAGGGCACGCGGTACGGGAATAGGTGACTTGATTTGGCCGACGTGGCGTTCAATTTTGCCCGCCCCAATACCTTGTGTCAAGGTACGTTACACCACTCGCTCTTATTCTTGGCCGAAATAAGGAAATGTACTCCTCGGTATGTTACCTAAATATGAACAAAATTTCTGCGAAGAAAGTGGGAGATATGCGCTCTCCATTATGAAGAGAATTTGAAATAAATCTCCAAAACTACAAATTTGGGCGACATCTCTTTTTGTAAAATCTTTACTAGCTAAAATTCTCGGCTTAGCCCGTCGGCATTTGTGTGGAGCTTGCCTTTCTTGTAGCGAACCTCGAAGCTGTGGTGCTGGAGTGCCAGGCTCCACCTCAGTAGACGACCATTTTTGGGCGACATATTGTGCAGCCAAGTCAAAGGGCAATGGTCCGTTTCTACTGTGAAACGGGACCCGGAGACGTAGCAAGCCAGTTTGTCTGCCGCCCAAACGTGGCATGCGCATTCTTTTTCAGACGTGCTATACGCCTCTTCCCGCGTGCTGAGTTTGCGGCTCAAGTAAAGGACAGGCCGTGTGTGCCTGCCATCGCTTTCCTGGCAAAGAATAGCGCCTAACCTGCGTCGCTGGCATCACATTGTTGATAAAGGGTTTCGAGAAATCTGGCTCTGTCAGTATTGAGCGCTCGCTTAGGTCCGTGTTCGTACTCTGAAATGCCTTCCCTTTCTTTTAGTCTCAACAAATATTGGTAGGCTCACTTTTTCTCAGTGCGTCGGTCAGGGGGCTGGCTAAATCAGAGTAGCCCTTTACGTAATGCTGATAATAGCCTGCTAGGCCAAGAAAAGCGCTGAGTTTAGATTTTGTGGTTGGGCGGCGGTTCTCCACCACGCAGCCACTTTAAGTTCTGCAGGTCTGCGTTGGCCTCGTCCAACCACGTGCCCAAGATAGTTCACTTCGGCGCACCCCAGGTAGCATTTTCCCGCCCTTACCGTTAAACCAGCCTCAAGAAGTAGGCTCAACACAATACGCAGGTGTTCAATGTGCTCCTGCCAGTTTTGTGAGAAAACGGCCACGTCGTCAAAGTAGGGGAAAGCGAAGTCTGCAAGTCCCTGCAGCACTTGGTTCATTAACCTTGAAAAACAGTACGGAGCATTTTCAAGCCGAAGATCAACATTACAGGGCGAAACGTGCCCGCGGGGGACACGAATGCTGGGTACCTGCTCGCGCGCTCAGTGAGTGGCACCTGCCAGTAGCCGCGGACTAAATACAGTGTGGGTATATATCCTGATTTAGCGACTGTTTCAACCCTCTCCTCGATGTTCGGAATCGGGTAGGTCTGGTCCACTGTGATTGAATTCAGTCTCCGGTAGTCCACGCAAGGTCTCGGATCCTTGCCTATAACCTCTACAATAATGAGTGGTGATGTATAGTCACTTTCACAGAGCACTATGACGTCAAGTTCGCACATACGGCGGATTTTCGTCTCAATGATTTCTTTTTGTCGTGGAGAGACACGGTGTGGTTTGCTCCTGATTGGCTGTTCGCTGGACAGCTGAATGTCGTGTTCGACGAGGGTTGTTTTCCCTGGCTTCTTTGAAAATACCGCCTCAAAGTCGCACGACGTTTTTCATGTCTCCTCGTTGATTTTCCGGTAAACGTGGCTCTCTGTCGATTGAATTTAGCAGCTCATTCGGTGCTTGCTCATCCTCATGTATGACATAAGGTATGTCTGAGATCTCTTCCTCTGGCATGTTCAGCGCCATGTTAACCATGGCCTGACGCTGCACATAAGGCTTCGTCAAATTTCTGTGGATTATCTGATTGTGTTTGTTCTTAAATTTGACCTCATAGTTGGTGTCCGAAAGCTTGGACACCACCTTATCTGGCCCCTCCATTGCACGTCAAGGTTGTTCCCTTTTGACGGACGCAGCAACATCACCTGGTGACCAGGTTGAAAGGTGCGCTTGCGTGCCGATTCGTCGTAGTACACCTTAGACAGTGAGTGCGCTGCTCTGACATTTGCTTCCACGAGGTCTCTGGTTTTCGCAAGTCTTTCCAGTAGTTTCAGGACGTATTCCACTACATTGGGATACGCTCCGTAACCCTCCCATGACTCCCTTAGCTTGCGCAGTAGGGTCCTCAAGTCACGCCCGTAGACTAGTTCAGCGGGGCTACATCCTGTCCTTTCGTGGGGGACGGATCTCATTGCAAAGAGTGCTGCTGGAATGCAGCCTTCTCAATCTCCTTAATGCTCAAAACTCGGAGACCTAAGAATCCGCTTTAGCCCTGAGTGCATGCGCTCGACTGGATTTGACTGAGGCTGGTGAATGGAACTGCATATTATTTTATTCCCACACCGTTCAAAGAACCTTGTTTTCAAGCAGCTTGTGACCATGCTCCCGTTATCGCTTTTTATCTCTGCAGGGAACCCCACGCGAGAGAAAAGTGACAAAAGGGCGTCTACAACACATGCGGAACTTAGCTCCTTCAATGGAATGGCCTCGGAAATTTGGTTGCCACGCACAGTGAGGTCACAATGTGACGACAGCCAGAGTTGGACGATGGCAGTGGGCCGACAGTATCTGTTACAAGACGCGGAAAGGGCTCTGCAATTATGGGAACTAGTGTCATGGGTTCTTTCCATTTATCCATCGACTTGCCAACCCTCTGGCAGGTGTCGCAAGATCTAACAAGATGTTCCACATCTTTCCAGCAGCGCGGCCAGTAATATTCGAGGACTAATCTAGCTTTTGTTTTCTTTATGCCCAGGTGGCCCGCTCATGCATTTCCGTGTGCAAGCTCTAGAAGCTGCCGCCGGTACTTCTCAGGAACTAGGAGTTGCTCATATGCGCGTCCCTTTGAGTCGCAGTATTTCTGGTACTGAAGGCCTGATTTCTCATGAAAGCTGATGTTCTTTCTGGCGACTCTCTCGCTCACCTTACTGCTTACAGCTCATAAGGATGGGTCGTTTTTCTGCTCTGCAATAAGTGCTTTCCTATAAAGCTTAGTCAACTCCTCCCAACAAGTCGTAGCAGGTGTTGATGTTGAACCCTTCTCGTTAGTTCCTGTTGCCCATTCTCTTCGGAATCAGCAGTTCCTTGGATTTCATGAGCTACCGCTTGTTCGGAACACCTTCATAGTAATGCTCATGCGGTTTAGACGGATCACTTTTTCTGCAGGGATTCCCCGGCTGGTCGGGAGACTGGTTCGGTGCCTGCTCATTTATCGGAGCGCAGTTGAGTTTTTTGCGAGCTTTCGCGCTTGAGAACGTGTTAGCGCCCTGCAAGCCAAGCCCGAGGTGAAAGAGAGACCTTTCGCTTTCAGCAGCTGCTCGGATTTGTTCGAAAACAGGTAGGGCAAGTGTGTCGGCAAGTTTGCGCTAACTGCCGCTTCTGTGTCTAGCCTGTCAAAAGTCCCCTCTATGGTCACCTTCGCTATAGGCAAGCATGCACTCAGTTCTTCGGCGACCTGCTTAATCCAGGCGCATTCGCCGGTGTAGTCCGCGGAGGAAACACACGACGGGTGAGGAACATCCATGGTAGCCGCTGAATCCCGCAGTGCCCTGAATTTCTTGCCATTTATAACCACCTCCCTCATGTATGGCTACAGCAATTTAAGGTTTTCCTCCGACTCTCGCATGCACGCGAACGCCATCTTTTGCTGTTTGTAGTTCACGGAGATGTGACCCTCCTTGTTGCATTTATAGCAGAAAATGGGCTTTCGCGCTTCAAACGCGCTTCCTCCAGGTGCCTGCTTTTTCGGTGAATCAGCAGATTTGGGTGACCATGTTGTTTTCGCTACCTCGTCCTTTTGATTCCGCTTCCTCTGTTCGGGGATCTCGGCGTGCTGGTGCACCCTTCGGTCGGGGATTCTGTTTAAATAGGTTTCTCCCTTTCCTAACCTGTTATCGTACCCTGCCTTGCTTTGGAGGTTTCGGCGAACGTAATACTCGTCTGCGAGCTGTGCTGCTTTGTCTAGGTCTATATCTCTTAGCCTATCTTGCAGCCATATCCTCAGCTCTTCTGGTATGCGACTCTCCGCCTTTCTTTGCCTGCCTGAATCGCTGCCTGAAGACTTCAGCAGAAAGCCGGTACTTTCTAAGCAGTGCGCTCTTTACCTTCTCGCGGTCTTCACACTCTTCCGTGAGAGGCGAGCCACCACTTCGGCCGCCTACAGGCTAAGATGCGCCATATTCCCTCCGTTTGACGCGATTTTGAGCTCCTTCATTTTTCGAGCATGTTCTCTCGCTTTTTCCTCTGCCTCGGAGGAAGAAAACTTGGGAATCTTTATACAATGATTATTTACATTATGTACAAGTACGGGTAACTGAGAGTGCTTCTTAGTAAAGAGAGCTTCTTAGGAGTCGGGCGTCTCTGATACCTCTCAAGATGGGGCTCTCTCCTGGTATCAAACCAGGAGCTCCCAAAATACTCTTCTTATTCCCCAGATCCCAAGCTGGGGATTACAGTTCGAAGCATGACGTCCAATCACGCGATGGCACTGATGGTACCACCCACGGCAGGGCGGTCCTGATGTTTCTTCGCAGCTCGGTTGAGGGAAAGGGAACAGGACCCGGTCACGTTGTCGTCCCCACGGCCTCTAGGTGGCCACGCACGTGTGTCCGGACCGCGCCTATGTTGACACGGAGGGCACCTGCTTGACACAGGAATACAGGCTGTCTCCCTGCAGGTGTCGAAACAGCTTGTACTGGTGACCGGAACGCGGAAGCTCTGTCAAAGGTGCGGCACTCTGGAACTTGTTCAAATCCAGCGTGACTGAAGGGGACGACATTGATACCGCACTTCGTCGTGGCGAGGACCGGAACGAATACGCTTGCGGTCGTCGCTGGCATTCCTGTTGAACACCTGGGGACGCTATTGTCGTCGCTGCTTCCGGAATTCCTGTTCGAACACGTGGGGATGCTATTGTCGTCGTTCCCTCTGGCATTCCTGTAGTCATGTCTCCCCAGAGGGCTCACCCACCCTCGCGGTGGTGTTCAGAGAATCGTCCCTATGCATAACTTCGCCGAATTCCACAGCAGGAAGGAAGTGCGGGCACGACAGGAGGTAGCCTAAAAGCGGGAAGAGAAAACAAGCGATAGGTAAAAACCACATCCAAGCGTTAAGAGACAAGTAGGGCGATGATATGTGCAATAAGCATAAGCTAGCTATAGTAGCCGAAGAGTTCTACACAAATCTATACGGTAGCCAATGTAATGAGAAAGTTAATGAGAGAGACAGTTGTGAAGAGCAATGCGTCATCCCATCAGAACCGAACGAGGTAGTAATGAAAGCCTGAGGAGCAATGCAGAGGATGAAAGCAACTGGAGAGGATCAGGTAACAGTAGATCTGTTGAAGGACGAAGGGGAGATTGTGCTAGAAAATCTAACCACCCTGTATACGCAATGGCTTATGACCTCGACCGTACCAGAAGCTTGGAAGAAGGCCAACATTACCTTAATTCATATGAATGAAGACGCCAAGGGCTTGAAAAAACAGGCCGATCAGTTCATTGTTCGTTGCCTACAAGGTATTTACTGGATTAATCTCTAATAAAGTCCGGGCAACCATAGACTTAAAGCAACGAAATGATCATGCATGTTATAGTTATAGTTATATTGAGTTTAATGGCGCAAAAGTTGATCAGGAGGTTTTCGTAAATGACGTTCCACAATAGATCAATATCAGACTACAAATCGGGTAATAGGGAAAATCGCAGAATATAACCAACCTCTATTATAGCATTTATTGATTAGAAGGAAGTATTTCACGCAGTGAAAGCCTCTGCAGCTCTGCAGTCCGGCAGGCACTGCGAAATCAGGGGTTAGAAGAGCCTTATGTGAAAATACTGAAGATATATATATATTGCACCTGCAGTTACGATAGACCTCCATAAAGTGTGCATAGAAATTTTAATAAAGAAGGGCCTCAGGCAGGAAAACACGATTTCACCGATGCTATTCACCGCCTATTTACAGGAAGTATCCTGAGGCAAGAATTGGGAGCAGTTAAGGATAAGTGTTG